>JAVYIG010006537.1:0-116329 GCA_035222895.1 Strongylocentrotus droebachiensis
TTTTATTGAACAGAAAATCAGAAATAGGTGTTAATTGTTTGTCGGAACTACTATTTTTTTTTTCAAAAAGAAATAACGTGGGGGAATATATTTAAGTGTTAGTTATTTTGTTAAGTTGCATAATGAATTGAAGTATTCATCAGTGCACTCTTAGACAAGCTAGTAGGTTTCCTGAGAGTACGCATTGGTTCCAAATAGATATAAACATATTAGAAGCGGTTCTAAAGGGGTTTGGGGGAAGTACCAACCAATCCAAAGAGCTAAATAAATTTATTTTAATTCATCATTGAAATGTTATTTGAAATACAAAGAAAAGATAAGATACTTCGATAATGAAAAAGTTAAGAAAGTAATAGAAATGTTATGATGATCATTTTAACAAATTATGTTGATCCTGTATATAATCCATATGTTTCATGATACTTTAATAAAGTTCCTCTGATGAGGTAAAGAGAAGAAGAAAAAAGTTATTTTGTTAAGTTGCATAATGAATTAAAGTATTCATCAGTGCACTCTTAGATAAGCTAGTAGGTTTCCTGAGAGTACGCATTGGTTCCAAATAGATATAAACATATTAGAAGCGGTTCTAAGGAATTTGGGGCTCAAGACCCCCCCCCCCCCCCCCAAAAAAAAAAAACCGCGAGGCGCGTGTATAAAATGAATGCAAGAACCTCATGAACCCCATCCCCCACCCTTCTTCATGTCTCTCTACATCAACATTGCTCTCCCTCTCACCCCGCTCTCTCTCTCTCTCTCACTATTTCTCTATTTTCTCATTCGGTCTCCCTCCAAAGTCTAGATGTTTTCTTTTTAATCCCCCTTTTAAAAAAAATCTCCGCTCTCACTCATGTTTTTAAAATGTTCTTAGCATTCCGCTTTTCTGCTCCTCTCTTTTTTTCTCTCTTACTCACTATAAAATAGTGTATCTGTTTCTCTCATCTCCCTCCTCCCTGCCCCCCCCCCCCGCTCTCTCTCTCTCTCTCTCTCTCTCTCGTCGTCTTCTCATGTCTCTCCTAGATTTCACATCACACAAAGAGATCAGAGATACAGAAGGTATATTTAAATCTTCCTTTTTGTATTCAACTTATCATGACTTATTATGCCTTAGTATAAGTATAATCATTCATTGTCCATATCAGGAAATTGGATTTCCGCTGGTTGGTACAAGTTATACAATATAAACATACACATAATGAAACAAAATACATACATAACATACAAAATACTTGGGTTATATCGTCATCCTTACGATCAATTCCATCAGAAAGGTTATTAACAAAATGAGCTTATCATTATTATCATTATTATTATCAGTATTGTTATTGTCATCATTGATAGTAGTTACTTACTTACTGCATTTTGTTACTTATCCAATATCATTTATCAATATATTACATTCAGTGCCATTGATATAGTGTGGCTAGATCATGTTGTTTAGACAATCCAGTACATTATCATTTTGTGACTTAATTGATTACCGATTACTAAGAAACAGTATGAAATATATGTATTGGCAATGTATGAGCACAAGTAGGAATTTTAGCAAGGGTACAGGGGAGAGAAGAGAAAGAGAGATATTGAGGGAGAAAGAGCGAGTAGGGGGATATAGAACGACAGAAAGAGAGAGAGAGAGATGGAGAGAGAGAGGGAGAGAGGGGGATATAGACCGAGAGAAAGAGTAGAAAGGGAGAAAGAGGGAGAGATGAGAAATCTGTACACTGTTGGACATTTACAAGATAACTTCATGATGGTGAAACTCATCTTGCTTTGGAGTTAAACAGATGGATAGACTTAGGGACAAAGGATCGTCGGAAACATCCCAGAAATATCCATGAAACATGCACGTTGAGTTCGCGGTGCACACAGGTGTGTTCCTGATCTGTTAAACTTAAAGTTCTCACTCAGTGGATGCGAGGGGTCCTGCATTATCTGTATCACTTTTAGAAAGGACATTATCCTGGTACAGATCTTCGATTGATGGTAAATCCACTGCTATGATGCGTTTTGTTACCTTTCTTTCTTGGACGTTCTAACAGATTCCTGGTAGCATTAGTCGCGTTTGCATAGTAGCAGTCAGATTAGGTTGAAGGGTAATACACTTTGTATCAGGGACTTTAAGAACAATGCTATCAAAATAATACACATCAATTATGAAGTATAAAATATTGGTGCAGTAGATATATATTGCTAACCCACATCTATCAAAAATAGTTACATGTATTAGATTTACTATCAACCATTTTGACATTTTAAATGAAGCCTTAATCATCATTTTTTCTGAGAATGTTGGAAAACAATATGTGCTAAAATTTATAGACAAAAATAAGCAACAGTGTATATCGAACCAAATGACAAAGGAAATTATCATGTCATTATACATCTTCATTCAGTAATCACATTTGCATAGATTAACAATACGTACATATATATATATATATATATATATGTATATATATATGTATACATGTATATGAACTGAAAAAATACAGAAATTCCTGAGCTATATTATATTTCACTGAGGCCATAGGCTGAGATTGATATATAACGGCATGAGGGGAATACTGAATTTGGAGGTGAATACATATTACCCTGAACAATGTAATGCATGTAATATGTGTTATATAAAATTGTTGGTATTTGCGAACCTTTGGAGTCATACCCTCTTGATTACTTTCAGATTGCCTTCGCGTCAGATGCGCGCAGTTAAGACAATGCAAACAATGGGTACGCGTAGAGAACTAGAAGAGATGTGCGCAGTCTAATTCTCTTTTGTACGCGTTATATCATGCAAAATTAGGTTGTTATATTGCATGGTCGTGGAAATATATATGTTCAAATACATGTATAACAAAATTTTGAGTGTCACGTGACACCGTTTCACCTTATAGGATACTCACTAACAACTACACCATTATCAAACTATAATTCGAAAGTTCTTTTGTCTCCTTGGTACATCAAAATGTTTAAAAATCTAAGGCACTGCGAACTTCATTTTAGTAATTCATGATCATCCAATATACATAAAAAGACCTATTTAGTACTTTTGCATATGACTTAATTCAGAAGAAACTCACAGATCTGAGCCATTCGCATTGTCTAATATGAAAATCAGATTGGATTATAAAAATGACATTAATGATTAACCAGAAGAGGATGGTGATCAAAAGGCAAGGTAACAGAATGCTCATAAGAGTATTATTTATGTTTGTATCTTATAACTTAAGTCAATCAGGAATGCCAACTTACTAAAAATATAAAACTTATTTACAAGGCAAGTATGGCAAACATACAGGTTCAAGATATACATGATTCATACCATTGCATAATCATAATCATAATGATGTGAAGAAAAGCCTGGAATATGTATATCAACATTATTGAAATGCAGTACTGAATACAATTAGAATAAACATGTATGGTACAATTATAGTAGCATATTTACATCATATACACTGGAATGATGTTAAAAAACCTGGAAAAAATTTCCTCAACTGAATATATTATACACTGGTGAATGTAGCTAAACATGTAAAAGCAATAATCCATTTCAAATTAAATATGACAATGATAACTCAGGCATATTACATTAACAAAAGAGACAAGTATCTCATTAGTATAGCAGCATATTTACACAAACAGTGGTGTGATGTAAAGAAAATCCAGGAAAGTATTTCCTCATCTGGATTTATTGTAAAGTACTGGTGAATGTTGTTAAACATATACAAACAATGATCCATGTGAAATTAAATATTACACTAAAATGTCAGTACACTGATAACTCAGGCCTATGAAGTACCAGACAAAGCTAGTTCTCAAGTATACCGAGTTCTATCAAGTTCTCTGACATGATAACTAGAGCAATATGGCTATTAACATCTGAGTTATTTCTGGTAATTAATTCACAAGTTAATTTAGAATCTACTTAATTATATTTTTATTGAACATATGTGCAATGACATTGACAAATTCAGTGATATTTTGATAAGATAATTGGAAATATCATATACATAACCTCATAACTCACTTTGTGAAAATTGAGTGGTACTTCATAAATTTGCATACAAATCACCTGAAACTAAATAGTGAAACATCCTTGACAAGACATTAATTCACATTTGCCACTCTCCACCCAGGTACAAATGGGCACCCGATATACCAAAGCGCTACATATTAGGACCATTGTAATAATGTTTGAGTGCCATGAGTGTCAAGGTATGATGGCATATCTACTATATCAGCCATCGTTATTATCATTTTACCAATTAGTTGTTGTCACCTTCTATACACAGGCATAATGCATGATCAAAGCCGAGTTAAAAAATGGGCCTATTTGGAGTATTTTCAAAAACATTTTCCACACAACATGACCCCTTTCTGCATTATATTATACAGGTACACAATGAGTGATTTCAAGTATGTTGTTCGGTGTTGGTGTTGAGAGCGTGAAAGGGCTGCTGAACCGTGCTCCAACACCAACGGTCAGTTTGTTTGTTTTCATAGATTTTCATATTTTTTGTTTTCACCGACGGTCAGTTTAGAAGGACGATACCGATCGCGTTACCGATAGCTCAACACCGAGTGCAGTGACGTCCTACTCTACAGGCGAAAAAGTCTTGCAATAAAAGCATAATCCATTCAGAAATTCCAATGAAATACATCATATCGAATATCAAATGTAATGTCATATACAAAAATGAATAGAGAAAATATAATTTCTCATGAAAAAAAATATAAAGCTCCCATGATTTGTTTTGACTGGAAAATGGATTTTACCTTGGCTTGATCGTGAGATTCGTGACAGATGCACGCATAGTTACCTGCGATACACTGCAACACTAACACCAAACTTGAAATCATGAATTTCCAAATCTCTAGGGGCTGGTGTTGGTGAATGGAAAAATTATACGTAAATCATCAACTCCGACCAGTTCAGCAGACGACATTCAACACCAGCCCTTGATTCAACTCTGTTTTGGGTTTATTACATTCACAAAACGTATCCTAATTTTGCATTATTTTGTACATACCGGTAGGCCTTTCACAAGTTTTTGAACATGGTGACAATATTATGTTCTCTTTCTCGTAAAATGTATACACTAACACCAGAAAGTGGACTGTACTCATCAAGGTGAAAAAGAAGAAAACTGCCTTTTCATAAATATTCAAACGTTTGCATATACATTGTTGAATGTTATCCCAAATTTCTTGCTATCACTCCATGGCTTGGAACCAACAGGCTAGCCGGGGCACATGGACACCCAACATCTAGGTCCTAACCCCCAGAATGTCGAAGTCTTTTCTTAGGGCTTATATGCATACAGACTATAAAAAGTTAAATATCAACCTCTTTTCCCCCAAAAGAGTCAGTGTGGAGTCCTATATCATACATTGACAAAGTCAAGATGAAGTGTTACCACTGAGACATTGTCTTACTCTACCGACACCATAGCAACTAGACGTCGTACTTTGATTGCTTCTCTGGAATTTCAGGATCATCCTGTGGAACTCTTGACTGAGTAGAAGGAGCTTGCCTCTTGTCAGGCCTGTTCTGACTGCTGCTACCCTCTCTGTGTGTCTGATAGAATTGACATAGAGTATCTGTTGTACTGCCACCATGCTGTTGAGGGTGGTCTGATAAAGGTAATGTCCAACTTGGGTAGTGTACATCACCCATGAGTTGCTGTTCAGAGTGGTCTGATGGTGGTAATGTCCAACTTGGGTAGTGTACATCACCCATGAGTTGCTGTTCAGGGTGGTCTGATAAAGGTAATGTCCAACTTGGGTAGTGTATATCACCCATGGGTTGCTTTTGAGGGTGGTCTGATAAAGGTAATGTCCAACTTGGGTAGTGTATATCACCCATGGGCTGCTGTTGAGGGTGGTCTGATAAAGGTAATGTCCAACTTGGGTAGTGTACATCACCCATGTGTTGCTGCTGAGAGTGGTCTGATGGTGGTAATGTCCTTCTTGGATAGTGTACATCACCAATGAGTTGCTGTTGAGGTTGGTCTGATAGTGGTAATGTCCTTCTTGGATAGTGTACATCACCAATGGGTTGCTGTTGAGGTTGGTCTGATAGTGGTAATGTCCTTCTTGGGTAGTGTACATCACCCATGTGTTGCTGCTGAGAGTGGTCTGATGGTGGTAATGTCCTTCTTGGATAGTGTACATCACCAATGAGTTGCTGTTGAGGTTGGTCTGATAGTGGTAATGTCCTTCTTGGATAGTGTACATCACCCATGGGTTGCTGTTGAGGTTGGTCTGATAGTGGTAATGTCCTTCTTGGATAGTGTACATCACCAATGGGTTGCTGTTGAGGTTGGTCTGATAGTGGTAATGTCCTTCTTGGATAGTGTACATCACCAATGGGTTGCTGTTGAGGTTGGTCTGATAGTGGTAATGTCCTTCTTGGATAGTGTACATCACCCATGGGTTGCTGTTGAGGGTGGTCTGATGGTGGTAATGTCCATCTTGGGTAGTGTACATCACCCATGGGTTGCTGTTGAGAGTGGTCTGATGGTGGTAATGTCCTTCTTGAATAGTGTAAATCACCCATGGGTTGCTGTTGAGGTTGGTCTGATAGTGGTAATGTCCTTCTTGGATAGTGTACATCACCAATGGGTTGCTGTTGAGGTTGGTCTGATAGTGGTAATGTCCTTCTTGGATAGTGTACATCACCAATGGGTTGCTGTTGAGGGTGGTCTCTACCAGTACTGCTTGTACTTTGGATTTGGGACGAAAAGTTGGTGGAATGTGATACCTGACTGGAAGAACCTGGTCTACCCGTGTTCGCATGAACCAGTGGTTGATACTGTGTTGGTGAAAGGTACCCTGCGAACATGGTAGGTTGATCATGCCTCGAGACTGGAGGGTTAGGAGACGGAGCAGAACTTGACATAGTGGCATGGTAGGTAGGATTGTAGTAGGCCTCTCTATAGTCAGGACTGCAATAGTAACCACTGCATGGCTCATTTGGAGCAGGGGTGTGGTACCCAGCAGACATGCCTGATTGGAGATTGGAAGGCATACATTGGGGCTGACTAGGCTCAGGATTCCATGTTAGTGCATTATTCTCTGAATGGACTGGCCAAACACCAGACTGAATCCTCAATGTACGTGGCTGTTGTAAAGGTTGCCCCACAATGACATTGTCCTGGGACTCTTGCAAGACTGGAATATTAGCACCTAACCCCCTTCGTACGGTGTCTGGGGTAATACTGTTGTTGGCATCAGCTGATTCATTTGAGAAGCTTGGATAGCGTGACCTGAAATAAGGTATAAGGACTGTAAGGAAGGATGGGAAACTGAGTAATGTTTGAGTTGGCCAAGTCGGCTGAGCACTGAAGGAAACAAGATTTTGTTCTTAATATCTGTTTGCAAGATGAGAATTAAAAAATCAACTACTATTGGTCTTATTGAAACTACTTGTCTCAAGAAACATTTTGATCAGCGACTGAAGAAGAGATAAATATATACAGCCCCCCCCCCCCCCCCCCTCCGAAAAAAGAAGAAGATATGTATACAGTATATAATACTAGTATATACAAAGAAAACAAAAATTCAACAAATTTTAGGTTGACTGATTCCACTTTATAGTAGGGAATTTGTTCAATAAAGCTGTTACTGAATATTTAGTACTTTTAAAAGGTTAACAGTATCACTTTATCGCATGCTCCCTGAAGAGGTATCAGCATTGTAGCTTTTCTTAGTATTCCATTAGAGGCTCATTATATGGTTTATATATATGGCACTATTCATAATGGGGATATACATGCTGTTACCTGATTTTTGTTTTGATATCACATATACTGTACTGACCTTTGCAAACGTGTGAGGGTGTCAAGAAATGAGTTCAAGTCATCTTGAGCAACTCCATTGAACCTGAAGTTTCCCTTCCTGATCTGAGGAAAACAACCCTGTAACATATAATAGCAACATTGCTTGTAAACTTTGTATCAGTTTGAAGTGGATCTATTTCATTCTGGCAGATAATATATTTTCTTTGGGAATACACACTCAACAGCTAAAATTACATTCCTTAAATAAAAATGAAAATAAGAAGGAAAAAAAAAGAAGAATGGAGAATTTAAAAAAGCTAGAGTAAGACAAATTTTGTGCAAGAGATTTACATTAGTACTGGTAGTAGTATCCACTATAGCAGTAGTAGTGGAATATGGTATCGACGACAAGTAAATCAAAATCAACTATCTGTTAGACAAATCTGTCCACTTTTTCTCATACTATTAGGGGATCAGAGAACAACAGAGAACAGAAAAGCATTACTTTTACGATTCAACCCTAAAATGGCTTGGGTTGGTGGAAGCTGCCTACTTTCCTGTAAGTAATGTGTTTGAGAATAATATATTTCCAAGATCTGTCCTGACTTAATAGCCTAGAATCTTGTGCATCCTTGATACTAAATTTTATAGAATTTAACCTTTGGTTACTGTGCAGCATCAAGAATGCTTGCACTATGCACAGCCAAAATAGACATTTTCCTATATGTAATGTACACAATGCAGAAGAAACAACATGAATGTGACTGCATCTCTGATATGACTCCCCCTACATGTATGTTCAATGATCCTTTGACCTTTAACATCAGGCCTCACGAACCTAAACTCTTTTCATTTAATATTTTCATGCTCTCACATATCTGAGCCTTTTTTGACTGAAACTGTTTATTTTTTGTTAATTTTTAGACTAAAAAGGTGTTTTCTGGGGTTTCTTAAAGTTCATGACCCTGTTATTATTCACCTTATATCTCTTACACTCAAAATCTAATCAGTTCATCCTTACAGGTATATATGTATGTAATGAAACTACTTTGTAGATTTTATTTGATGTCTACCTGACTCGCATGCCTGGTTCCCTGATTTAGCAACAAGGCATGTAGTCAGGAAGTAGATTGTATTGAAATGACTTTGTAGCTTTTGTTTGATGTCTGCCTAAATTGCATACCTGGTTGAGTCTTATTTTGTTGTGAGCAAGCTAGTCCAGATTCAGCTCGCGAAAGAAACCTGCGCATGCGCACATGGTAACCGTTAGGATTAGTGATAGGGTTATAATAATCATGCAAACCCACCTTTCATCAACCCATCGTTAGCTCAATTGGTAGGGACAGCGTCATAGAACATTGGAGTTGTGGGTTTGAATCTCAATATTTATTCAGTTTTATTTATTGCCTTTATAAATAGTGAGGCAAGGCAATAAATATTCAAAGTCTAATTGTTGTGACCTCTTTTCAAGTTTCCATAGCTTTTTATTGACAAGATTGACAAGATATATGGAAATGAGTTCATACTGGAATCTGGGCTCGCTTGGTTATGAAAAAAATAAGACGCTACCTGGTTGCCTGACATAGCAACCAGGCATGCAGTCAGGTGATAGATTGCTTTACCATACCTATTATTTATGTGATGCAAATGTTTTGTACTCGTGCACTATGCGTCTGGATTAACATGCCAGAAGAAAGGATAAAAGGGCGCCTGGTGTATTGGCACGAGGCATAATAGAATATGGCATGTAGAGATGAGATGTACCAGTAGGGAGTGGCAAGATGGCCAATAGATTCTATTTTGTTTGATATTTTGCCTAGACATTAATAAAGCAGGATTTAAAACTGTATACACTTGAGCCTGCGTTCTTATTTTCTGGTTTCACTACGGTGAGCCAATATTGGTTTAACCCTAATTAGGCAGGGGGCCATAATGCCCCCCCCCCCCCCTTTCGCGCTGTGTCTTTACCACTTTAATTATTTGATTTTTCTTTCAAGTCTCCCGCACATTTTGATTCCAAATTTGTACCATTTGACCCTACGGTAGGGGTGTCAAATTACAATTACTGATCACATGTCAATCAAAATGTGCATTTTCTCCATTTGCTAGTGTGTTCGCCTTTGGAAGTGTCGATGATCATTTCAAAATCAGTTGATCTTTGTCATTGCTAAGAAGGTTTACACTCATATTCCAAGTGAGACCTATCTTTCGTTTCGTCCAACAAAAGAAAACATAGAATATATAAAACAAGATAAAGATAGTTGAGCTAGTGCTTTATCATACACAAGAAATAGTAAGGGTACAACGTTTCATCCTTTAATATGGGCTAATTTGCATATTCATGACAATTAATGTATTTTTTCTAATGAGGCCGGGGGAGGGGGGGGGGGGGAGGAGGGTCCATTATGAATGACGCCCAGCTGCTTGCTGACTTTTTCTTTCAAGTCTTGCGCAGCTTTTAAAGCAATTTATTTGAAATATCGTAGCACATCATCCCAAAAAATCGCTTATTTCGTGATTTGTGTGCAAAACAAATTTAATGGAAATATTTTTTTTTCCTAAAAAGAGATAAAAACATTAGTTATTTGGTCTTGTTTAAAGTTTAGGTGCTTGTTTTGGGGGTCAAAATAGTTGGATTGTAGTTAGAAATGCAATAAAACAACAAAAACAAAATAAAATACATACCGTATAGTAAACAAAAAACAATGAAATACATAACGTCGGTGGGGTGACAAAACCTCGTATCTCAAAAATCATGAATTTTCAGGAGAGCGAAAAACTTTCCTTTCTCAACAAATTTAGTGCTGTGACACCGTCCTTTCTTTTTAAAACTGGAATATTTATACAATTTTTAATGTCATTGTTGAAATACAGTAAAATATTTTTTTTTGTATTTGAAAGTGAGTTACTAGGTTTTTGCGTTTATCTACATTGAGATACAAGTTTTTAGTTTGTATTCAAATTGAGATACAAGTTCTTACTTTCAACTCTGAATGAGTTACGAGGATTTGGTTGAATAAGTTATGAGGATTAGAATACACTAACTTCGGTACTGATAGGCCGTATCTTATGTTACGAGGTTTTGTCAGTGCAGCTTCAAAGGGGATTAAAGTTATGAGGTTTAGTTTAAGGGTGTTTGTGTGGAATTTGTGAAAAACCGAGAAGGAGGCGTTCCATGGATTTATCAGGTGGTGTCGTAGGCCATTAGGTACAAAATTATGCAAAAAAAAATCTCTCGTAAATCGAAGCTGCTATGCAGGTGGTTGTATTTGTATTTTTTATAAATCACCCGATATGTAGTTGACCTAAAACTTGTACGATGACCATCTGCTAGCTTACCAGTTTCTAGTCTTACATTAGTTGACATATTTGTGATTTTCTTTGAATTTCACCTTTAAGGGCCCAGGCAAGGAAAGGGTAAAAGTGAAGTTGATTTGATACAATGGGCAGAACCCTTCAAGTCAGTGCTACAGTGCAGACGTTTAATGCTCGAGGTAGATTTATTTAGTAAGGCAGCATAAACATTTTCTTCTGAGAGATCTTCACGTCGTGGCGAGATGCGAGCCAAAGCTGCCATGTTTTTGATTGAAGTATTGGACACTCGTCAATAAGGAGCTCGACCTGCCTGCACGTTATCCGTGGTCAAGCGACAGAGACATTACATATATGGGCTGCCCAGTCGACGGGGATGTCTACTACGCAGTCTAGAGACTGGCCAAGCGATCCGGAGCTGTGAGGGACTCACCAGATGGAAGCTACCCTGTACTAAAGTTTTGTACTAGTTAATTGTTTATGTTCTGTTGATTTTGAACGCCACGATTTGTAGGCTGAAGATTTCATTATACCTCTATACAATTGTGTTCTGTTGTGGTTTCTGATATTAAAGGTTGCAGGTTTAAATAATTTTAAAAAGTCATTCACGTGACATTATGATCTATCTTTTTGAAATTAGATCACTAAAAGATTAGTTTCACTATTTCATGGATTTCAAGTGAGGTTTGTTGCTATAGTTCAGTTTGGTAAATTCAAGCCTATACTCGGATTGGCTTTTAAAAAATATATGACTTATAATTATTACTGCTCTAAACTTTTTCAATGACCCTTTCCATGGCCTTTCCATGGCCTTTCCATGATACACATACCTGTATGGATGATGCCTTTGCTTTCAATGTAGAGCAGAACTCCTCATTGAGACCCCCTCCAGAGATTTTCAGGATAGTCAGGTTTGGCATAGAACACAGTGCTTCTGCTAGGTGATTTGATGAGGCTGGTATGGGACATTTGAGACGATGAAGCCAAAGAGTCTGGACCTGCATTGTTTGTCAATATAGTAAAGCAGGTAATCTATACATGCATTTGTTTTATTTACTAGAACTAATTTCTTATTGCATTCTTATATCTATCACCTAGGGTATGTATACACAGCTGTATGTATATTTACATTCCTAACCTTAAAATAACTAAATAGATTTTTGTTTTAAATCAATTCTTGTATAACATTCAAGTTCTAACCAGAAGGATGATTAAGTTATATATTTTTATAAAACATCCCTTATCTGTTTCCATTGATAAGTCTTACTCCTAACAACACTGGAATAAATAATACCCAGAAATCTGCATTTGTTATTAACATAGTAAAGGTAATCATAACTCTGTTTTCATGTGCACAAGAAAGCTAAGTCAGGAGGATGTAGCTATTGTATAGTTTTGGTAAATTCAAGCCTTTATCGAAATTGTGAAGGGTTGGATATTGATGAGTGATCAAAATAATATTAATCTCACACACACAGGAATTTCAACCAAATACCTAAAGTTTGCTTTCATTCAATATTTCATGATTGTTGCGACATTTGGGGTACCGGGTAAATGAATTTAAAAATCAAAAAAGTATTTGTAATTAAAAAAAAAGACATGTAAACATGTACATCATATACTCAATACTACCCTTTCTGTTATCAATGGCTGTTTCCATAACATTAACATTAGGACACACATACCTGTATGGATGAGGCCTTTGCTTTCAATGCAGAGTAGAACTCCTCAGTGAATGCCTGTCCAACGAGTGTAAGGTCAGTCGGGTTTGGCATAGAAGACAGTGCTTCTACTAGGTGATGTGATGAGGCTGGTTTGGGAAACTGGAGATCATCAAGCTTGAGAGTCTGGACCTGCATTGTTTGTGAATATAGTTAAACAGCACATATATACATGCATATGTTTTATTTACTAATTTCTGACTGTATTCTTACATTTTACCAAAATTCCATTAATAACATAGTTGTATCATAATAACATTCTCAACAAAAATGAATGAAGAAATTTTATTTTCAATTCAAGTCTATTCTCAGAACGAACACACTTAAGTTTCTATGAAGAGGATGATTTAGTATGAGTGATTTTTTTCAAAATTATGTACGTATTCTCTGTAGCGCTTTCAAACTGTTTGTATCGATAAGTCCTACCTGAATAACATCGAATTAATAATACCCGGAAATATACCTTTGCTATCAATGTATTAAAGGTATTTGTAACTCTGGATTTCAGGTGCACAAGGTCCTAAGTCAGGAGGATTGTTAGTACAGTTTGGTAAATTCAAGCCTTTATTAAATTTGAGACTTAAAAAAATGTATGACCTATTTTTCATATCGATCAAACTTGGAAAAGGTTGGATATTGATCAAAACAATGTAAATGTTATACAAACTTGAATTTCAACTGAATCAGTACATGTGTAGATTGCTTTTATTTCATGTCTGTTCCAATATACCAAATGAATGGACTTTAAAAAGGGTGTTTGGAGAAAAAAAACATAGATGTATATACTGTGCACCATATAACTATTACTACACTTTCTTTTTGCAATGACCGTTTTCATGACATTTACATTAGGACACACACACCTGTATGGATGAGGCCTTTGCTTTCAATGTAGATAAGAACTCCTCAGTGAATGTCTCTCCAGCGAGTGTCAGGTCAGTCAGGTTTGGTATAGAAGACAGTGCTTCTATTAGGTGATGTGATGAGGCTGGTGTGGGACACTGGAGATCATTAAGCTCGAGAGTCTGGACCTGCATTGTTTGTCAATAGTTAAGCAGCTTATCTATACATGCATTTGTTTTATTTACTAGAACTAATTTCTCATTGCATTCTTACATCTATCACCGAGGGCATGTATTACACAGCTGTATTTATATTTACATTCCTAACCTTAAAGGTAAAGACCAGTAATGGTCATGCGATTGCATTGTGAAAGAAACGTTGTGGAATCGATCAGAAAAGGTTGATCATCTAGCATCTAGCATCTGCAAGGTTCTGGAATCATCAAAATGATAAGAAATTTGGCCCATTCTTCGTAAAGTTACAAGCACTATACACAGAAAGATGTATATGGGACTACCCTATCTCTCTCACCAGACCATGAGAGAAATAAATTTACCAAATATATGAATTAGTAGGCGGTTTCCCGGCAAATTTTTTATCATCATGTATTAGTCAAAACATATTCTTTCACATGATTGGTAATGAGAGCTTCCATTTCATTTTTTGAAATTGGGGCTTTGCCAATACTGGTCTTTACCTTTAAGATAACTAAATAGATTTTTGTTTTAAATCAATTCTTGTATAACATTCAAGTTCTAACCAGAAGGATGATTAAGTTATATATTTTTATAAAACATCCTTTATCTGTTTCCATTGATAAGTCTTACTCGTAACAACACTGGAATAAATAATACCCAGAAATCTGCATTTGTTATTAACATAGTGAAGGTATTCATAACTCTGGTTTCATGTGCACAAGAAAGCTAAGTCAGGAGGATGTGGCTATTGTACAGTTTTGGTAAATTCAAGCCTTTATCGAAATTGGAAAGGTTTGGAAATTGACGAGTGATCAAAATAATATTAATCTCATACACACTGGAATTTCAACCAAATACTTACTTCTATAGTTTGCTTTCATTCAATATTTCATGATTGTTGCGACATTTGGGGTACCGGGTAAATGAATTTAAAAATCAAAAAAGTATTTGTAATAAAAAAAAAGACATGTATACATGTACATCATATACTCAATACTACTCTTTCTGTTATCAATGACCCTTTTCATGACATTTACATTAGGACACACAAACCTGTATGGATGTGGCCTTTGCTTTCAATGTAGAGTAGAACTCCTCATTGTGATCCCCTCTAGAGAGCGTCAGGTGAGTCAGGTTTGGCATAGAAGACAGTGATTCTGCTAGGTGATGTGATGAGGCTGGTGTGGGACACTGGAGATCATTAAGCTTGAGAGTCTGGACCTGCATTGTTTGTGAATATAGTTAAACAGCACATCTATGAATGCATATGTTTTATTTACTCAATTCTGTCTGTATTCTTACATTTCACACAAATTCCATTAATTACATAGATATATTTATAACATTCTTAACAAGAATGATTGAATAGATTGTATTTTCAAATTCAATTCTGATCTATTGAGCAAAAGAACACACTGCAGTTTCCATGGAGAAGATGATTAGAGTGATTTTTTTCTCCAATTCTATATGTATTCTTTATACGGCTTCCAACATGTTTGCATTGATATGTCCTACTGCTAATAACATCGAAATTAATAAAACCAAGAAATATACATTTGCTATCAATGTTCTAAAGGTATTCATAACTCTGAATTTAATGTGCTCAAGAATCTTAAGTCAAGAGGTTTGTTGCTACAGTGCAGTTTGGAAAATTCAAGCCTTTATTAAAAAATGGCTCTTTAAAAACTATATGACAATTTTTCACATCAATCAAACTTGGAAAAGGTGGGATATTGATTATTGATCAAAACAATGTCAATCTTATACACGCTTGAAATCAACTGAATCAGTACATTTGTAGTCTGCTTTCCTTCCATGTTTCATGACTCTTACAATATACCAAGTGAATAGCCTTTATAAAAAAAAGGAGTGTTTGGAGAAAGAAAAAAAGATATACATGTGCACCATATAGCTATTACCACTATTTTTATCTTTCAATGACCCTTTCCATGACATTTACATTAGGACACACATACTTGTATGGATGATGCCTTTGCTTTCAATGTAGAGTAAAACTCCTCAGTGGGATCGACTCCAAAGAGTGTCAGGTCAGTCAGGTTTGGCATAGAACACAGTGCTTCTGCTAGGTGATGTGATGAGTCTGGTGTGCGACAGTGGAGACTTTGAAGGTAGAGAGTCTGGACCTGCATTGTTTGTGAATATAGTTAAGCAGCACGTCTATAAATGCATTTGTTTTATTTAGTAGTACTGATTTCTCATTGCATTAATATATCTATCACCTACGGTATGTACAACACACCTGTATTTATATTCACATTCTTTAAAAAAACAATTAAATATATAAATAAACAATAAAATAAATACAAATCATCAGAAGGAATATTTAAGTGGTCTTCCTTTTCTTCTGGAGTTGCTATGGTCAGTGCTTCAAGATCTTCTTGGGTGCAATGGTCTTTGTGTTCATTAATATTCCACATGAAATATTTAAGGAGAATAAAACCCAACACATTTTAAGTGATAGCCTTACTAAAACAAGTTAGAGCCAGTCAAAAATATCTTGAAATTACTCCTATTTGATTACTTAGCAAGGAAAATAATCTCTCCATATTTTGCAGTTTCCTTGCTAGCCATTCTTGCATGAGAGTTGCCATTTTGATTAAAATAGTGATGTCATAGTAGTACAACTTGTGAGACACCCACTGACCTGTATGCAATGTAGGACACTCACATGCGAAATACATGACAATGGTTTCCTAAAAATAGACTTTTTGTAATGCATTCAAATAAATGGATTGAATTTTCATTTTGAACAGTGGTCTATGAGAGTGTAGGCCTATGGAGCCTGTGGCAAACAATAGCTCTTTACAAATGTTTATCAAGGCCTACAAGTTGTGAAGTTTGGAGAGCATAATTGCCTATTTATACCATGATGTGATGGTTGTTAGTTTCTTGTCTTTCCTCTCTTAAAAATGCATATCATGTGCAGATCCTTGGTTTCTTTGGGAAAATGCAAAACTAATTATGTTTAGTTGTTTGATATTTCATCACACAGTCTGATTGTATGTAAATTGTATCTCTAGATAAAACTTTTAGTGTCAATGCGATAAAGGGAATTTAATCATTAAGCTAGCTAGATTAACCAAATTTGTCCGTTGAGAAATAATTTGATAGCCAGGTAGACAATCGTGTTAGCATCCAAGAAAGGGGTTCTAGCTAGGACATCTCTTAAAGTACGTCTCTGCTCACTGATGTAAAAGTTTGCTCTCAAATATTATTCTTTCAAAATACTTTGATTGTCAATCAATTTGGAACCTCTATGTGTGAGTCTACATCAAATTCTTACTGATATTTAGACTGTATAGCCTTTACAATGTTTTCATTAACCACTTGACTGCTATTGGCGTAATACACGTTCATACCCCCTGTGCTACCCGCACTAACATAATTCGTGGGACTGAAACGTCACTGCTGGATCTTTTTTTTTTTAAGAGCGCCAGCTACTGTTTAAGACCTGTATTGCAGGTCTTATTGCAGTGCTAATTACACAGTAGGGCTAGGCATAATATGCAGTGCTTCGGTCTTGAAAGCACGTGCATGTACGTCACGGGTGGCCAACCTTTTAAAGCTTCCGGGCCACAGCTAACGATTGGCATAACTTGGCGGGCCGTAGGTAATGTTCTCTCCCCCCCCCCCCCCTACACACACACTCATGCAATACGTGTACACATCTGCAATTTTGCAAAAACTAATAATCAAACAACAAAATCAGTGGGGAAAAAAATCAGGCTACTTTTTTAGTGTGATTTCTAGGGGGGAATTTGATGGACAAGTTTCAGCAAGTTAGACTGGTTACTAATTTGTCAGGTCTTTGTTTTCTAGCCTCACCCTGTAACTCTCCATAATTTGCTAGATGCAGCGTGTCATAATGTCTTGCTATGTTGTTAACCTTCATTACATTCACACTCTGGTGACAAATGAGGCAAAGTGGGTTACATTTCTCTTCTATGAAGAAATACTTCAGAGATCAATCTGATTTAAAGTTTCTGCCTTCATCAGAAACCTTCCTTTTCTTCGCAGGTCTCGAAGTCGATGCCACATGTTGGTTGTTATTTTAAACAAAATCAAGGATACAGCAGAAAGAACCTAACCTTTATTAGTTGTACAATGTACATCTCATTGAATGCGGTTTAAAGGAAAGGGGACTATCCAGTTTACGATTAAGATTCATGAGAAAATTCAACGGCGGGAGAAAAGGGTTGTAATTTTCAAGATAAATATGGCATTTCGATTCACAACATTTGTATATTTACAAACGTTACTGTGTGCCGAAATTACAAACTTAAATTAACACGGCGAGTGATGTTAATGTCATTAATGTAATGGAATGAGAGGGAATTTGAAGAGTTTTGTATCAACCAAGTAGTCAATAGGCGGTGTCACACAGAAAAATCCCAACCGATCTTGTTGCAGTCCTCTTCTTTTCTCTTTCTCCAAGCTCTCTATCCTCCTCTCCTCTTTGCCTATCCCTTTCTTCCTTTCTTCCTTTCTCCCATTTATATTGTATAATTGTATTTATGTATTCGGGCGTACCCACTACAAGCTATGCTTTCGGGTTTCGCGCCTTCTTCCTTGTAATACAAGTTCTTTAATTATATTTATGTTCCTACTTATAAATTGTATTGTTTGGAAGAAAATAAATGTTCATTTGAATTGAATTGAATTGAATAAACCAGATTTTAGATTTTTCATTTACATCGGTGACAGACAGGCTACGAATAATCCAAATAACTAAAATCTGGATTTTTAATTGGCGATTGCGCACGCGCCGTTTAGGTGCATAAGCATTGTGACATCACATGTTCAATCAAAAGTAATGTGCAATTAATGCGTCTCATTAAATCCACGCTAATTTAATTGTGCGCAGGTTATGATAGCGCGTATGCCAGCCAATCATAAAGTCAGACCTTACACTGACCTTAAAGGGGATTATTTCAACATTGGTGTCAGACAGAAAAATCCCTTGAAAATTCCTTTCAAGGGAGAATTATCTTGCTTCGTTAGAGGATTTTGTAAGGGATTTTTTAAGGGATAATTGATGACATACGGCCAATTATTAATTTTTGGCCTCTGTGTGACACCGCCTAATAAGTTGTGAATGATGAAAACAAATTATGGAAATAGAGATAGCTGTGTGTAAATGTTTTACCCTATTTCATCGCTGCTATGCGGGCCGCATTTATGACCTATTTTTATAATTACTTTTTCAAAGCTCCGCGGGCCGCACAGAAAGAGCTCAATGTACGTGGTACGCACAGGCAAGCGAGAGCGAGAACACGTACATTGACCATGGTCCGCAGTCAAGTGGTTAAAGGGACTTGGTAACATTGTGCAGATGAGATAAAATGGTGCTAACGTAGTGATTCCACTGCTAGATGTAAAATTAAAGATAAACTGATCTCATCAATTCCTGAATTCTCCCAACTATATTATTATAATTTAATTTAATTTAGGTCAATATAAATCGTCACAAAGCAATGAATTGGCTCTATATACCATTCCAAACATTAATATGTGGAACGATTGTTTAAAGCCTGTTTGGTGTCTTATTTTCATGGAAAATTGGGAGGGAAAATTAAAAATTTGGTTGGGAAAATTTACTGTTAGAGGGTGTCGCACAGTGGCGCCTTCAGAGAAAATCATAAATATCTTTATTTGAGAATTTTTTTCAGAATTTTTGGCATGTTAGAGGGTTAGTACGGTAGAAGGAATATAATAACTAACATTTCATTAAAAAAATATGCTGTTTTTCCATAAATCTTCAACAATGTAATACAGAGTCACTTTAATGAGATATAAGAAGGAAAAGGAGAGAGAGGGCGTGCAGGAATAAATGTACATTCTACTTAAAACAAAAATCAAGGCAAGACCAATATAAAGAGCGAATTCATGGTCTCATCAAATAATCCAGTATTGAAACATCATTATGATGAGGGAAGATGGGGAGAAGAGGTAGAGAAAAAAGACATAGAGAGAGAGAGACAGAGATACAGAGAGAGAAAGGACGAAGGTATAGAAGAAAATTGTTTAAAAGTTTTAACAGGAATACTTGACAATTCATTAGATAGTGCAAGCAAGAGAAGTAACAATAAAACCGATGGTTATCACAACGAAATCTAATACTCATGGAGGATGGATTATTTGTTAATATTAAATAGTTATGAGTTTATGTTTATATCAATGAAACCAATTAAGTTGGCATCAAAAAAGCTGTTACCTATCTTCTAGATTAATTCAAGCATTTCAAATATATGTCTAACTGATCATAAACATCCTTAATCTGGGAGTGCCTTGTTTAGTTCGGATACAAGAATTTAAAAACAAAAATCACTTCATGGTTTGACAAAATCGATGTCAGTAGTGATTCCATGGACAGAATCACTTGAAGGTTTGATTCCATGGATAATTATTTGGAGTGATTTTGTGACGAGATTATACATGTGTCACGTACATGGTGCCCCACAGCGCATAGTTGAGAGTAGAAGAGGGGGAGGGGGGGGGGGAGGTGGTGACATGGACATTTTGACATCTAGTGCAGTGATCTTTGTTGGGTTAGTATGCTTAATTCACGGTTCCTTTATAATTGACCTAGGAAAAGGATAGGTGAAAGCAAAATAGAATCAGATCAAACTTGATTGATGGGCAGAATTTTCACCTCATTTTTTGTTATAGCCCTGGCATTTTACCTCTGATATTTTAACCTCTCACACTTTTACACCAAATAAATTGTCCTTGGTAGTTGCCAGGGAGGAGGGTAAATTTTCCAAGGGGTATAATGCAGTTGTCCAGATACAGTCAATGGAAGTGATTTAAATTGTGCAAACCCTGCTACCCATGGACACTAATAATATACTCCTCTGTATTTATCTAATTATTGTATATCTTTTAATTGTTGTTTGTGTTATGTGATGTAAAATTTAACATCTTCCATTTTGTAAATTCCATAGAGGGGCCAGAATCGACTAGCAAATACATGTGCTATTTTCTGGAATTTCATAAGTTGACCTTTGTGAAACTGACCTTTGACCTATTTACTCCAAATTCTGATGAGATTGTCTTCCTATAGTGATATATACTATCATGAAGTTTAAAGTTCACATCCCAAGTGGTTCTTGAGATATCACGTTAACGAGAAAGTGGGTCGGACAGAAGGTCAGCCCAAAAATATAAAGTCTCCGGCAGCGCCTTTGGTGGGCAAAAAAATTATAATAATAAACGCTTAACTTTCACCAATATAAGATTTCTAGGATTGTAAGGCTTAGGCATCAGAGTCCAAAATAAAGGCAAGAATCACTCTCCCTTCTTATTTCGTCCCATTGATTGTAGCCTAAAATGAGATTTTGTATTTATCTAAAAAAATGAGTATATTATTGTAATCTACCCAATGTTTTACATGTGATTTCTATTTTTTTTCATTCATAAAGCTCAATAAAAAAACAAATTGGCAACTCCGTGACATACAGTATATCGTGAAAAGTCCCCTCCCTTCGACCCTGTAATTAAATACTCTAAAAAAATGTATGATTTCCCTTAAGACATTTTTCAATCATAAGTTCACCCTAAATTTAATTATTGCAGATAAGCTTTTATGCAACCCTTGTATGAAACAAATCTATTCCGTCATCAATAACTAAGAAAATGAAAGTTTATAAAATTGTCTGCAAAGAGCAAATTGGAGTGGAGCTTACAAGATACATCAAAGTGTTGCAAATATGTGTCCCACTGATGATATCAAAATGTCATAACTTTCGTATCTTTAATCAGATATTGTTCAAACTTTCACTTATTAGTTTCTCTTATTTTTCTGCTTTTGTTAAAACCAACTTAATATCAAGATGGACTTCCACTTTAAGTATGTTGTGATCTTCCTACATGTGAGTTTATTTTAGAGCATTCAACTATTTACATGGTGCTCCCTGCCCACCCTCTAGGTTTCCACGGTTAGTTTTCACACTTAAAGGCTTTTGTTAACACTGCTGCTGCCTTAGTGCAAAGACCATTGATATATTCTTCTGCCAAAACAACTAGCATTTATGAGATATTGAAAGGAATTAAAGAAAAATAAAAAGTAGATTAGAAAAGGGAAGAGATGGTAATCGAATGAAATTGAATTAAAAACTCACAATTGTGGATGAACTGCTCACCTTTGATTCTTTTCCTTTCCTTGCAAGTGTTTCAAAAAAACAATGATGGAATGTGGCAAAATAAACAGAAACTTCCTTCAAGGATGGCATGGAGCATATCATCTCTGCCGCATCAAGTGACACAGTAGGTCCAGACTCTCTCTGAATATCGAGTTTAACCTGGATAAAATGACAAAGTGAATACTGATGGGATGCAGAATATCGATCTTCACTTGGATATAAGCCATACTGTGTTGCTAGAACTACAGAGAGTAAGAGGGAAAAGGAAATAACCAAAGGTACAGGCTGAAGAACTATTGCCATGACATTTCATATCAAATTCCTTTTTTTTGCAACAGTAGGAATATCTATCTTAGTTTACCATGTAATAAACAGAGAATCCTTAAACAAAATTAAAGAAGAGTACAAGTCTAAGAACAGGTTTCAAAGGAGATTAATTAAGTCCACACCATCTGGTGCCTCGATCATACCTTAATCATTTATAAATGTTAATAGGAATACCATCACTAAATCAAAAGGGGGGAGATACAGAGCAAAAATTTAGGCTGGCAAAAGAGAAAAGAAGAAAAAATGTTGATACCCCGGCATGAGCACAGTTGTATGTATTCAATCTTACCAAGGGAGAGTGAAGCAGAGGATGAATTAAAATCAAAATTAATAATGTACATTTATGTTAAGAGTTGCAATTTCAATAACATCAATTTTACACTGGGCCAAGAATATCAAACAGATTCCTTTGTTGACCTCTGTTTACCATGTTTGCTCCTGTTAAACATTCATAAACAAACAATTGCGATTTCAATTAGGCAAGAGATTTTTTTTTTGAAGGGATGAAAATGGGCAAACTATTGATGAAGTTTCCTGTCCCCAAATTTTATCTCATCTAAAAGGTATAGATGCAATGTGTATGCATGTGTAATTCTCGCTACCCTAAATAGGTACGAAAATCTCGAAATTCGCGAGACGAGGTAATTTTCACTCTCTCGGGTCGTCACTACAACTTCCGGTATAGAGTCCCATCCCCCTGGCGCTAGCGCCTGTGTTCGCTGTGCAGAGTTTTCACGCACGCTAAAATCGATGCCAATCAGTGTAATTGGTACAGATTATAATATGCAATGGAAAGCTTCGGGCAGAATTAGTGACTTTAGCACAAAAGGCCGTTAAACTCTACCGTGAAAGAGAGTGTTGTGATCACGAACGCCTGCACAGGAAGCTGTAATGTCGAAAAGCTATCCCATAATGCAATGCGGATTTCAGGATTTTCCCCGGATCTCGGCAGAATCGCTATTTGGGGTAGTGAGAATTGAATTGACGTCCTCGTCAATGCCTGATATCAATTTGCGCGTTCTGAATTCTTTTTCTTATTCCTCTTCCACCCAAATCACATTCGTTTTGCATGCAGCTAGTGCTTGTTATTCCTAATTAGGTCCTTTTCTCTATCCCAATTCCTTTAAGATTTTGTATACCGTACATATGCTTTATACCATCTCACCGTCTGCACTAGCTGCTGAACTGATCGTCCAGGCACCATTTTGACCGTTTCGGGACCGTTTACATGCCTTCTTTCAGCCTACCTATCTCCCCTATCCTAGATGCTACAGACTTCTAACAAATTACTCTAAATAGTGCAAGAGTTGCTCTTAATTTTAAATATACAATTGGTCCTTCAAAATGCAATCTTCATACTCTAAATATAAGGCCGAAATCGACTTTTTCAACAATCGCTAAATTTCTTTAAATATTGACCAATGAAAAAGAAAAATTACCTTTACTTTGTCATAAGTCTAAGAACAGGTTTCAAAGGAGATTATTTAAGTCCACACCATCTGGTGCTCGATCATACCTTAATCATTTATAAATGTTAATAGGAATACGATCACTAAATTAATATGGTGGATTTCTGTCTGAATTTTTTACAGCATCTTTATCTTTGCATTGCATATATATTTCTGCTGAATGTCACACATCAATATAGCCATGCATGATATGAAAAGCATCCTCTAAAGTTCTGACAATGGATGTTTATAGGGCCATACATGTAGCTTTATCATACCTGGCTTTATCAGTACCCTTTTTTGGATTTACATACTTCAAGATAAACAATTTTCAGCAACAACAACAACAAAATTTGTCCTACCACTGACCGACTTGAGAAAAATTGCTCTCGAAAACCATACTTTTCAAGATAATTCCTTTTAAACTGCAACAGGTGTATGTGCTCAATTTGCAAACTTTATACCTAGGTCTATGAAACTTGGCAGACATGTATATCAACCTACTTGACAACAGACTGCCAACTTTGGTAAGATTTTATGACGTCATCATCACAAGATTAATTTTAAAAATGCTGAATTTGCTATGCATCACATTACAATGCATGAAATGCTTGGAGTACCACAATTGAATGCCCCTTCAAATGGTTCCATACACATGTTCACTCAGAAAATTTTGAGTAAATCGAAATTGGAAGCAGGTAACAATTCTGATTACGCAGGGTTTAATTCTGCCCGTAACACGTATCGGCTATAACTTCAATTTTCAGACTGATTTTTGCCCCTTTTCGGTTTTTCTTTATCTTAAAATTGTATTGAAAAGAATTTTCTGGGTGGCCAAACTCAGGGCATATCTCATAGCCTAATTTCACAAATCTGTCAAGCGGGACGTTTTAGATGCCATTTTATATCCTGCATTACAATGTATTGCTCTATATGCGTCATGTATTGGTATGTTAGCATTCAAGGCCACACACATGTAGGCCAAAGTATATATGGAAAACCATACATGTGTGTGCGTAATGTTGTGTACATTGTACATAGTACCATTGATCTAATTGCTCAGTTTATTTATCTGCTCAAAAAAAGAAATGTGGGAATCAATGCATGCATATCATCACCAATTGCAGTTCTAGTTTTAAAATCATTTCTGTTTAAACCTCCTTGATGTACCCTTCCATAATTATACTGTTGTACAGTAAGAAAATTGCAAAATGACGTAATGTAAAAAAATGGATGTACTAATTTTGTTTATCAAACTATGATTAAACTTACCACATGTGGTCCAATGAATGCATAACCAGCTACAGTGTGTGCTGTCATGTATGTGCCTATGGTCAGATCAATCTCCTCTGATGAAACCCTGTCCCTCACCAAGGCTGCTACATCTGGGTCCTGACTCTCAAAGGCTACATCAACAATGAATGGTAACTCTTCACCTATGGCCAATACATTCCTGTTTACTCCCTGAAGCATAGACTTCATTACATTGATTGCAATACTTTTGTTCTGTGACACAGCGAAGTACAGGAGATACCTAAACTCCTTCTTCCTTGGCAGCACTACTTGCTCAATCAGCCTGTTGAATTCATTACGATCTGATTCATACAGGGAAGCAAGATGGACTCCAGCCATGTACTCCTGAAACAGTTTGTGAGGGAAGAAGACTGGCAATTGCACATAAGAATTTCCCTCATGTATGTCCATGCTAGTGGTAATTCTGTCCTCCTGAGACAAAATCCCAACCCTACAGGCAGTGTCCTTGGATTCTGGGCATATTTTGAAATCATCTTCACCAAAAACCAAGGTATTTTCTAGCAAACCGTTGAGGGCCTGTTTGGCAATTGGTCCAAGGAGCTCATCAATTTGTTTCAAAGAGGCAAGAAGTGAGGGGCTGCCTACTTTCTTCACCTCTTTCTGAGCATAATGTTCTTTTAGAAAGGCAATCATTGTTTTGAATATTTGAGAAAAAGTTTTCAGTGATTTCATTTCCCTTAGTTTTTGCTCACCAAGTTCTTTCCACATAAGACACAACATGGCTACATATATAGGATAGTGCGCCATGTTTTCAGATATGACATCATTCTCACGGGTGAACTGGATAAGCTGATTTGCTTTATCCTCATTCTTTGGAAAGTATTTGTGAATGTAAACTGACAAATTCTCTCTGTTGAAACCCTCAACATGAATGAATGTGTAGAGCTTCATTAGATCACCATCTGATCTGATCTCTACTGCTCTCCAAGGGCGAGTGGTAACCAAGACTGGGCAAGAGGCAAGTTGATCGGAACAAAGAATATCTACAAGTTCAATATCACCAGTCTCAGATGAGCTTCCACATGCCTCTGAAGAGTTGACACTTGGCTGTGATGGCTGAAGTTGCATTTGATCAGTAGACTGTGATTCACAAGATTTTGGCTTCATGATTTCGCCACTGACTTCATCTAGCCCATCGAATGCGATGAATACCTTTTCAGGATTTAACTGGATATACTCAGTAATCTGAGAAACCATTGCTGGATTGTTTTTGGCCAGATAAGACTTTACAATCTTGCCAATAGTATGTTGCTTAAATTCACGTAGAGGAACAATCAAGACCCACACAAAGTGACTGAAATGCCTCCCTTCAATCCAGTCCCAGGCAATCTTAGCACAAAATGTAGTTTTTCCAGCCCCTGCCTCTCCCTGAACCACGATCCGCTTGGGGAACTCTCCATTGACTTTGAGATTAAGAAAATTGTTGTAATCTATTATTTGCTTGCCAGTTCCATCCTCTTCTTCCAATACAAGATTTGCGTATAGTTTTTCAAAACCCACAAGAGAAGAAGGCTTGAGAGGATCAGCTCTGATCTTACAGACAGTTGACCTGTACTTGAACTTGAAATCATTTGCACACCGCTTAATTAGTTCAGGAGAAAGTGGTTTGGTCTGAGATTCAGCTGGAGGTTTGGTCTGTGATTCAAGCAGTCTTGATGGCCCTCCTAAAAATACACAGATAATCCATATTGACATGACTACACAAATATATATATTTTGATACATCTGAAAGGATTTTAAAGGCATGAGGCTAATAGTTTGACCTACAACTAGGTGCATACAGTCATGCAAAGACACAAAGTCCTACATGTTTGTCTGAATTTGTATGAAGTCAATTATTCATCCGTGGGCAGATGCATATAGTTATCATAATGAAATGACGCAAAAGAATATAATTTGTTTGTAGAACATACATAAAGAAAGCTGACAAACGTTAAATTCTGCTGTCACTCAAAGTGCTTGTAGAGAAAATATCTAGGATTAACAAATTTAAATTAGTAAATTATGTTTAAAAATACATGGGGCCTGATAAAAATTGACACTTGTGTAAATTGTGGCAAATGTATAGAACACAGAGTTCATCACTCACTTTCTCTATGGTAAAAACTGACTTCACTTTTATGCATGGTTTTCTTTTGTTGTAGCAAGAATAGGGCTGGGAATTTCAGGTATAGTTTTAATTCGGGTACCCGCTTAAATTTCGGGCTTAAGAATAAGAGAAAAATATTTATTTTGTCTTTAGTAAATTATTTGATTTTTTTTTTTTTTAAGAAGATTTTTCTAGAAAGCCGTTTTACTATTCCAACATTGTTTTTTAGTATTTTTTTTAATCCTGTGTGAATCAAAATGGTGGCTTGAATGTTCTCTTTCTACTTTTACACCAGATTTTGACATTAAGAGGCATGATATCAGCACTAATAAAGCAAACATGGATGAAAATAATATAAATTGTTAGAATATACCGATCTGAGCCGAAGTATGCATGTGTTCATTTATTTGATTGATAAATAAGGTCACTTTTAGTTTTAAGGGGCATATTTTTCATTGCCATCCAATTTCGGGAAAGGGGTATCTAATTTTTTGACTTGGGACCCATGCTCTCAGGCAGGATCCGGTTACCCGGTTTTGAGTCCTAGCCCTAAGCGAAAATTAGTGTCTGTTTACCTGTGCTGTTTGGAATAAGAGGCTCGTTGAGTAATCTGTCTGATAGGCCACCCAAGTCAACCTCTCGTAGTTTGTCTGCCAAGAGCTGCCGCTTGTTTGAGTGTGGAGGTTGCTGCATGACATTCCATTTCATAAAGACATCCATCAAGGCATCTTTGAAGTTCTTCAAATTCTCAATCAGGATTGCCTTTAGCTGAGCATGGGAGAACCCTAGGGATATCCCTACATTGTAGTAGTTAGATGGATCGATATCCTGGGCCAGCTTCAGGAACTCCATTTCACTGACAGTACAAAATGAATAATAAATCAATTGGGTATGATACAAAATTAGTAAGAGAGCATTCTATTGGCTGAGAAGCTATCATGTGACAATCAACAATTTGTATTACGTGCTTGAGCGTGCAATAAAACAACATGGGGGACTGCATAATATATTGCCTGTGAGATCAACATTTGAAACATATTGCCTTAAATTGCAGGTTAGGGCAGTATTGTTCTGGCAAAGGTAATTCCCCCAAAAGTAGAGTTTGGCAGTAAATATGATAATGGTGATGACAGTAATAATAATAATAAGAAGAAAACTAAATTACTGATACCTCTGATGATAATAATGATAATGAAATTTACATTACTATTACTAGAATTGATGAGATGATGATGATGATAATGATGATTATAATTATTGTCATTATTATTATCATTATCATTACTATTATTACTTCTACTGATATACAACCACGGCTTCTACTACTACTACTACTACTACTACTATCATTATTATGATTATCTGTATCATGCATAGTCTATATGCATATTTTGTTTTCACATATAAAGAGAAAGTTGAGTTCTGTGAAAGGTGAAAATAGTTTGTGAGCCTTTTCATTCTGTTTATGTTATTGTGGAAGAGCATCGTAGAAATAATGTTCCTTGAAAAAGATGGCTCTTCAAATGCCCTCATTTTCAAAATATGACAATTAATTTGTAGTTGACCACACTTTCATGCTACATGTTTGTGTAGTCCTATAAACACATTTCTGTGTCCAGTAAAGTGCATGTGACTTTTAGCAAGACTGGGCAAAATAATAATGTTGACGACTACATGCATGATCAACCTTTCAAATCACTTCATTAATGTTTCTTTTGCAATGCAATCGCGTGACCAGAACTAAACCTTATTGTTAACCCCAAAAGGTTACTACGTACTACTAGTATATATGAGCTTACTCTGAATCATCGGGTCACCATCTCGGGTCGGGGGTTCACGTTACCCTGCATTTCGTGAAATGTGTGGGGTAATGTTGTGAAATAAACCCCTCTAATCTACAAATGATCTGGTCCAATTTACCGGACACTTTGTGAAAACCCTACAGCAAATCTACTAGAATTAAGACGCATCCTGAACGTGCATATTCACATTATATTTTGTTTCACGAAAGGTCGTTTAACACAACTACCCAACCGGACGCGATGACCCGATGATTCAAAGTAAGCAAGTATATGCATACATGTACCTTTCTGAAGCGTTAGGACCTGGATTGGTTTCAATGTCACCAGATCTCATCAAGAGGATCAGGAGCAGAAAGAGAAGGCAGAATCCATCCATGGTGTTAGATGTCCTTCTCACTCTACAGAAATGTAGTCCTCTGCCAAATGGTGATATGACACGGGCGACAATATCTGAAAACAATATTTTAAAGTATAGATATTACGTACATAAAACAGCTTAAGGTTTTGGGGGCTTTTGACGCCATAAACTTTTCGCCCCTGCCTCCTGAAACCCGCCTTCTTCTTCTTCCTTGTTGAGTACAGACCTCTTTACAGAGTATAATCGTACTATACTGGGGTGTGTGCAGGTGGACCACTTCACCGGGGTTCCCCCTACTCTTATACGAATAGTGCAGTGGGTTCTTAACGTGCAAAGGTAGTGACTCTTCTCTACACGGGGCCTCCATTTAACGTCCTATCCGAGGGACGGAGTGTTTTCCACTTAACATAACATGAACAAGGGAAGAGGCACGTTAACACACAACGCAGGCTTCAGTCATCCGCCTTGGTGGGAGTCGAACCCGGGATCTGTGGTTCGACAGGCGGATGCTTTACCGACTGAGCCAACTCGCTGGGACCAGCCAAGAAGCTGTGCCTCGCAAGGTTAATATTCACAAAATGCTATATTTGGGCAGAAAACAATGATGTTGTGATTTTTTTGTTAGTAGACAATCAGGGCACACAGGTTTCTTTCCCAGCACACAATGAGCGTCATAATGTACTGCACTATATATAGAGATCCCAGGAGCGCATTCAAGGCCCCTCGGCCCAGCAGCTGCAAGAAGAGGCACAGGAATGGAATCAAATTAATGCATAAATCTTTGTTAAGTGCCTTGTTACAAATTATTTCATTCACCCGTTACAAATAATTTTATTTCAATAGTCAGAATGTGAATTGCATACATTAGTTCATGCAGTGCTGCTACATGTAGGTAGGACAAATATTATTTCTTGTCCAAACTAACAGCATGGAATACATGCAATTTGCATTCTGACTATCACTATGAACACGACGGACAAAGAAAGCGGACAAAAATTTACAGTTCCTCATTCTACCTTCAACAATTGCTGTGGTAGACAAAGGAACATCTCTTCACTGCTATTAAGTAAAAGTAAGTAGCACAGGTGAATATACATGTGACACTTGTTCTACACATTTTACATAATTAATAGCAGTGAAGGGATGTTCCTTTGTGTAGAATGAGGAACTGTAGGGTCTATATTTTGTCCGCTTTCTTTGTCCGCTATGCATAGTGTATTGAAATACAATTATTTGTAACAGGTGAATGAAATGCTTCTAACAAAGATTTATGCATTAAATTTGCTTCCATTTAGGCCTAGAGTCTAATACGAAAAAATTGAGAAATTCTAAAAATAGATATTTGATGACGTCACACTTCACCACTCTCTATATACTACAACACAAGAAACAAGGTCAGCATAGATCTAGATCTATAGACTTTTTTTCTAGGTCTATGTAGATCAATGTACAGGAGAGTCACAACCCTTGCACGTTAAGAACCCATTGCACTATTCGTATAAGAGTAGGGGGAAACCCCGATGTAATGGTCCACCCCCCCTTGAAGTTAGACCTGGAAGCTTGGCAGCTGGAGATGGCTTTCTTCCAGAAGCTTTGGTATTCAAGGTATATTCATACCCCAACCTAGACCGAAAGCTTCAGTCTCTATATCGTCGGTTGTTCCACTGAGACTACGTCTGGCTCCACTAGACCTCCGGATATAGAGACTGAACGACCGCCTATGCCATCGTACGTTGAAGATACACTCTACGGACGATACTGCCCTGACGCTAAGTTAAATCCTTTTTTTGTTATAATCGCATGCACTAACATATACGATTGGCATTTAGAATTAAACCACACATGATAAACATTAAGAAAATATGTACCTTGGACCTCTGCATATGAAATCTTCTTCAAAAAAGTGTTATTATCTCTTCCACTTGACTGTCTTCAGACGTCAGCCATCTTGAATCAAAGTAATGAATATTCATGCCAAATTTTTTTAGTCTCCACCCCATTGACCTCATTCATAGACGTGCGCGCACGTACATGTACATCACGCACGTTTGAGTTCTCGTGTTGTCTGCTTCACGTGCGCGCGCTATCATCGACGTGACGCGCGGAGAAGCTAGCCGAGGCGAGGTCATTGAATATTCATTAGCCGCCATTTTGATTTCTGTCGGTCAGAATGCTTGACGTGGGTCATCGAGAAGCAGCCAAAAGCTCGGTAAGTCCTTTTATTTCTTTTATATTTGTATGACGTGGGGAAGGGGGGTAAAAAGGGAACTTTTAGGGACTGACAATTGCCTAGAAAATTACTGCAATTGGAGATAAATTATGTATCTCCTCAAGTTTGTCATGTTTGTGGGAGGGGCCTAGCGGCTAAAATCTAGCCGTGATATCTTCAACATACGATGGTATAGGCGATCGTTCAGTCTCTATATTAGGGAGGCCAATGCCCAAATCTAACTTTTTAATTACGAATTTGTTTAAAATAAAACAAAGATTAAAAGAAAGCATTTACTTTCACTAAGAAAACTCACCCATCTGCCGACTCCAGAAGTTCCATAAAATAGGAGATATCCAGCTTGTAAACACTCCCTTCCTTCTACGCCTTGGCCGTACGCAAGAGCCTTGAAACAGATAAATTCATGTCGCGAAATTACGTTGATAATTAGACAGGCCCGAGGGAATGGGCGTGTCATTGTCCGGACAAAGAAGTTCATGATGAAGTTTAAAACTTCGCGCGAAAGTGCAATCACTCAACAGCGGCTAGCCTTGAATCGGTCGCACACGTACACACCGACACAGGCTAGGCAAGCCCCGATGCAGGCTGAAATCCAGCCATCAATGTGCGAACGATTACATCTTCTACTACTACGAGCCGAAGGCGATGGTTCAAAAATGAAGAAGAGATATCAAAATTGGCAGGAAATAAAGTATATAATTCATTGATATTTATCTTAGATGTGTATTCCAATAATTTGATTTCCTCATGAGTATTCCTTATTATCAACGATCGAGAAGTTACGAGGTCCAATTAACATCCATCTTGCAGCGAACACAGCAGCATGCATAGCGCATTTATCTCACTCTCTCTCTCTCTCTCTCTCTCCCTTTCGCTATACGTAACATACACACTCACTAACCATGTATGATACAACACACACCTTCAAATCATGGCTTTCATTTCAATTCTCAATTGGAGTATAGACTGCTCATGTAGACTTTTTTTTGTACTTAAATATCTTTTTTAACACTTCTCATACATTACTGCACGACACTCGAATCTAGTGCTGTGAGAATAAGGTACTAGGGTCTATAAATAAGACTACGCTTTGCGCACGATCTGACCGGAGGCTCAGTGGAGCTCAGACATATGTCGCAATACCCTTTATTTTTGGCGCGAACAATGACGTCACCGGTCACAGTTTTCCTTCTCATTTTGAGATGGCTGTAGCTATAGGGCTCAAACCAACGCAAGATTGACATAATCATCGTACTCCATCTACCTTCGCATGTTCAGTTTGTAAAATTCTGTATTTAAAAAGATATAATCTTTTTTCTTTATATTTTCTAGTTGTTAGAAGTGGCAATTGTGAACATCTGAAATGTTGATCTCTATCAAAAGTTCTTTACTCAAAACGGATCCCATATTTTTAGGGTCTACCTTCAGCCCATGAGAAGGTTTTTAGTGAGCAAACCTCTACGCCCTCTAGGATTTTCTTAGTCTGTGATGCATGTCCGTAAAGTTGTTCTGCTACGACAATTATTGGACTCAAATACGTCAAAATCTGCAAGATCGTCAACAAATGGTGAAAGACTGTTACAGATCCGTGATTATAGGTATGTTGTGAAATGTATAATTGTATTTTCTTTTCTTATTTTCATCAATTTTTTTTTTTACATCATTTTTTTCCCTCTGCTAATTTTTTGAAGTGGGCGACGAGCGCACAAATCGTAGGCGTAGAAGCCTTACGCCCGGGCATTGGCCTCCCTATCTATATCCGGAGGTCTAGACCTAGTGGAGCCAGACTTGGTCTCAGTGGAACAACCAACGATATAGAGACTGAAGCTTTCGATCTAACCCCAACCAGGAAGAGCATCTGCAGGAATCTTCAGTATTGAAGGAGGCCGGAGGCAGATTATCTTGAAGAAGAAGAAGAAGAAGAATGTAAATACACTTACCTTGACCTTGTTTCACTTCAGTCTGATTAGGGACTTTTAGATTCGCACGAAGACAATGGGGATTGCTATGATCGACGTCCTTTTAATGCACTGCTTTGAATGGACGTCACACGTATCAGTCCACGCAAATCTAAAAGTCCCTATTAATGTTTGCAAAGGCAGCATTTCGTCGACAGACTTCAATCTATATCTACTGCAACTGAAGAAAGATCCTCAAATTTACTAAGATCAATCACTGAATCGAACTCGAAAGCTAAGCGAGGTGGCGTGGCAGTACAGGACGTGTGCATGTGCACATATCTGGCAGAAAAATGGCGACTGTACAGTAGTTCGGTGGGTCACTGAGCGCGCGAATGAATGAGGGGAATCCCCGGCTCTTTTCAGCAATGTTGTTGTTGGGGTTTAGATGGCGCTCTTCAATCTTGACAGATTATCTGCGCCACGGCGTTCCTTCTTTAATGCAGCATGTTCATCTTTTCGAACTTAATCTCATGGCTCACTTTTACTGATTAGGGGGGGGGGGTCTGTCTTTCCAGACTTCTGTTTTCGAGTCATGACTTGGCTCACCTGTCTCAGCGAAGTGCTACTGTGCAAGATTAATTATATTTAATTTCCCTTCACCATTAGTCGTGCATTTTAATCATAAGGATGTAGATTCTAATCCTTATGATTTTAATACTGATGATATTCAAACATTTCAATTTCAACAACAACAACAACAACAACTTTTCAGCAAGATATCTTCTACGCTTGCGCGGGGTACACAGCTATATAATAGTGTAGACAGTTCTGTTCAGTCTTCAGCTAGTGTGGTGTGGAACAATGCTGTAGGCCTACATCACAATTATCATAATATTATAATCATTATTGTTGATCTGGTATATGACCTACAGAAAGACTCTTTCAACAGAGCACTTCATCTGCACCGTCTCATAGGCTAGCTTTCCTTTTGTCTTTTCCTTTTTTTTTTTTACACAATTAGCTTGAAATCGGTCATTAGTAAGACAGTTTTCAGGGTCGCCAAAATGATTGTTGTCATGTCAGTGGCGGATCCAAGGGGTGATTCGGCCATGCACTTCTTTTCGGCGGGCTGTAAAGGGGGAAGAGAGCGACGGAAGAAAAAAAAATAGAAAAGAAGGTTAAGAGGAGACTTGAAGAGATGAAAATGAAAGAGAGGTATAAAGAGAGAGTGAGCGAGAGACAGAGAGAGATATGCGAGAGAGAGAGAGAGAGAGAGAGAGAAATTAATTGTTTTAAACAAAAACCATACCCTATGTAACGGGTCAGCAACGTATTGGATGGGTTGGATACCCCACCCCACCGCAAGCTATTCGTAATGCATACGTAAATGTATAAATCACTGGCGGATCGAGGGATGGGGTCGAATAGGCCGGGGCCCCATTTTTTTTTTATCGCGGCCTTAAAGAGGGAAAAAAGAAAATGAGAGATTGACGGAAGATAGAGGAGGAAAAGGAGATAAAAGAAGGTAAAAGAGAAGAAGATGGAGAGGAAAAGGAGAGATAGAGAGAGTGAGAGAGAGGGAGCGAGAGAGAGAGAGAGAGAGAGAGAGAAATTAAATTGGGAAAAAACCAAAAACACTATACCACGTATTGAATGGGATGGATACCCCACCCCACCGCAAAAATATAAAAACCTGGAAGTTGTCCTTTAGGGAGTGTGGGTGAGAATGAGAATTGATTTCAAACGAAATAAACTATTAGAGACAGTGCAAATTCCAAGGGATATAGATCTAGAATAGAGTTTAGAGGGTCTGGGTATCAGGCTGGGGGCTCTGCTGCCTCTGCAAGCCGAAAAGGCCATGAAGCATGCCATTGGACCCCATCCGTAATAATAGAAGTGATTCCCAAAATTCACAAGTCAACAGCTTCTACTGTCACAAGCATTTATAGTTGGCATCTGCATTTATCTTGATTCTTTGATTTACCTTCATACTTTCAAGTTTTAAATTATGTATATGTATTTTTGTTTGTTGTTGTATTTCAGTGTCACATTTTATGTAAATCAATTATATTATATACTATTATTGTTAATTGAATATTTTGTATTTGATTTTTCAATAAATGCAGAAACATCTCCTTTTAAAAAGAATGCTTTGTTGTATAAAATTGTCGTTAGGAGGCCGAGGCCGCATTTTTTTCTTTCCTCGCGGCCTTAAAGAGGGGGAAAAAAAGAGAGAACGACGGAAGATAGAGGAGACAATTGAGAGAAAAGAAGGTAAAAGAGAAGAAGATAGATGGAGAGAGGAAAAGAAGAGAGAGAGAGAGAGAGAGACCCCACTTTTTAAGGCGCCTAAAAATGAAAAGGGAATAAAAGAGAGCGACGGGAGAAAAAGAATAATAGAGAGAGAAGAGAAGGATAAAGAGAAGAGAGAGTGAGGGAAAAAAAAGCAGGGATAGATAGAGATATAGGTGCAGAGAGTGAGGGAGAGAGAGAGTGAGAGAAGGAGAGAGAGAGAGAGAGAGAGAAATTCAATTGAAAAAAACAACAACACTATACCACGTATTGGATGGGATGGATACCCCACCCCACCGCAAAAATATAAAAACCTTTATTCTATAAAATTGTCCTTAAGGGAGTGTGAGTAAGAAAGAGAATTGATTTCAAACAAAATAAACTATTATTTAAGGGGCAGTGTACATTTCAAGGGATGTAAAATAGGGTTTACAGCGTCCGGGGCTCCGTCCGGGGCTCGGTCCGGGGCTCTGCCCCTTCAAGCCGAAAAGGGGCCCAGAAGCGTGCCATTGACCCCGACCGTAAAGATAGAAGTGATTCCCAAGACGACGTGAGAAGAGATTCCCAAGATTCACAAGACAACAGCTTTTGCTGTCAGTTGGCCTCAGCATTATTTTATCTTGATTCTATGATTTACCTCCATACTTTCAAGTTTTAAATTATATATGTGTATTTGTTTGTTTTTGTATTTCAGTTGCCACATTTTATGTAAATCAATTATATTTGATATCATTATTGTTGTATATTTTGTATTTGATTTTTCAATAAATGCAGAAACATCTGCTTAAAAAAACGCTTTGTTGTATAAATTATCGTTAGGAGAGAGTGTGTGTTACTATCACTCAAGACGGCTAAGTAAAGGTTTAGAATTGCTAAAACTCGAGAACGCCTGAGGGATTCGCCTCCCCCCCCCCCCGACAGGGTCTTGAATTAAGACGTGCCCCTGGACCCCACTTTTAAGGTGCCTAAAAAATAAAAAGGGAATAAGAGAGAGAGCGACGGGAGAAAAAAAGGATAATAAAAAAAAGAAGAGAAGGTAAAAGAGATGAGAGAGGTAGGAGAAAAGGGAGGGATAGAATAGAGATAGATAGAGAGAGGGAGGGGAGAGAGAGAGAGAAAGAGAGGGGAAGATGGAGAGAGAGAGAGAGAGAGAGAACAGGAAATAAAAACATTAAACCTAAATTTACACATACAGATTTCCGTTGAGTTTACTTGACATGGGCCTAAGAAGATTTCGGAGGAAAATAAAACAGTATGAAACACAGTTAATCTATCGAAAATAATATCGCTAGTGATATTCGTTTGTCTCGCAATGTGGTCAATAAGGAATCTAAAAGATCACGACGTTTCGTATGGCGTATGCTACTGCGATACTTCGTCAGGTGATAAAAACTATTGTAAGCAAGGGTCTTTTATACTTTACGGGAGGACCGGCGGAGCGGTCTATAATTCGATCGATAATTGGAACAATAACGCCCAATGCCTATTGGTCGACGCACACGGTGATCGACCAATCACCAAGGCCGCTGGTTCGGCCGCTGGTTCGGCTGATGCACCAGGCCTATTGGCCGACGCATACGGTACTCAACCAATCAACGGGTCGCTGGCTTGGGCCGTCTGCTGAATGGAATCGACCGTTGTTGGCTGGCAGGACGGCGAGTGTCATGGCGGCGTATCGTCCGCATCCAAAATTCGGGGATATCGATCCCGTTGTCTCTGTTGAAATTATTTGGATTGAGACGGATATTGATAGCTTCTTTTACCCTCCGTGTATACCAATGCCGTTCCTGGGAAAGGCACTGAACCCCGTCCCAGTCTGGTTGATGCTGGTTATCCCAAGCATGTTCGGCTACGGCTGAGTTGTCAGTTCGACGGAGTCTGACGTCCCTCTTATGCTCAGTGATTCTTTCTTTTATCGGACGGGCAGTTTCACCGATGTAGGATCTATCACATCCTTTACAAGGGATGTTGTACACAATGCCGTCCCGTCTATGTGGAGGAATTGGATCCTTGGGGCGTGTAAGTTGTTGACGTAGGGTGGTATCTGATCTGAAAACCGTTCGAATACCATGGCTCTCTAGGCGGCGCTTGAGTTGTTGGGAGACCCCATCAATGTACGGCAAGACTATAAAAGTCTTGTATACCTTCTGATCCCTGGGTTCCGACGATCTATTCTTGGTATTGTGTATAAAACGGCGTGGGTAACCGTTGCGACTCAGGTCACTGCGAACACGGGTCCGTTCTTTGCATGGCTGTTGTGGACTTGTCACAATGCGAGACAAACGAATATCACTAGAGATATTATTTTCGATACTATATCAGCAATGAGTAATATATTTAGCACAGTTAATCTAATTTATACAAAATAGTTTTTTAAGAGAGAGACTTCAAACTGAGAGAGAGAGATCATTTTTTCTAAAAATGAAATGATAAAGGCTATTAATTTCAAGGATAACAATTTCTATCACTCGTGGCAGCCATACCTTAAAGGTTCCAAAATAAATTGTTAAAAACTGAAGAACGTAAGGGCTCCCTATAGCAGGCGAGCCCTTGGACCCCAAAACAACCTGTTGTACGTCAGGCGCGGATCCAGGATTTCTTAGGGGGGGGGGGGGGCCAACTTTTTTTTTTTTTTGCTCCCGAAAATTTGAAAATCGCGCCGGCCGAAAAGTCACTCAGTGGGGGGGGGGGGGGGGGGGGGGGGGGGGGGGTAGTGAGCACATTTTTTTTTTTGGCCCTCGAAAATTTAAAAATTTGCACCCCCCCCCCTTAGGCGCCAGGGGGGGGCCCAACCCCCCACAAAGGTAAAATTCACGTTTTTTCCCATAGGGGGGGGGGGCAGCCCCCCCTGGATCCGCCACTGTTGTGCGTTCTATAAACTTGTTGTTAGGAGAGAGTGTGTGTTTCTATCGCTCAAGACGGCTATCTTGAATGTTCTGAATTGCTTAAACTTGAGAGCTAACGTCAGTTGTAATATTTTATGTAAATCAATTATATTTTATACATTACTGTTTATTGAATATTTTGTATTTGATTTTTCAAAAAATGCAGAAACATCTGCTTGAAGAAAAAAAAAACGCTTTGTTTTATATTTCTCGTTAGGAGAGAGTGTGTGTTCCTATCGCTCAAGACGGCTAACTAAAGGTTTCGAATTGCTAAAACTCGAGAACGTCTGAGGGATTCGCCTCCCCCCCCCCCCCCCCCGACAGGGTCTTGAATTAAGACGTGCCCCTGGACCCCACTTTTAAGGCGCCTAAAAAATAAAAAGGGAATAAGAGAGAGAGCGACGGGAGAAAAAAGGATAATAAAAAGAGAAGAAAAGGTAAAAGAGATGAGAGAGGTAGGAGAAAAGGGAGGGATAGAATAGAGATAGATAGAGAGAGGGAGAGGGAGAGAGAGAGAGAAAGAGAGGGGAAGATGGAGAGAGAGAGAGAGAGAGAGAACAGGAAATAAAAACATTAAACCTAAATTTACACATACAGATTTCCGTTGATTTTACTTGACATGGGCCTACGAAGATTTCGGAGGAAAATAAAACAGTATGAAACACAGTTAATCTAATTTATACAAAATAGTTTTTTAAGAGAGAGAGAGAGATCATTTTTTCTAAAAATGAAATGATAAAGGCTATTAATTTCAAGGTTAACAATTTCTATCACTCGTGGCAGCCATACCTTAAAGGTTCTAAAATAAATTGTTAAAAACTGAAGAACGTAAGGGCTCGCTATAGCAAAGGCTCTGCCCCGGCAGGGGCTCTAAGGCGAGCCCTTGGACCCCAAAACAACCTGTTGTACGTGAGGCGCGGATCCAGGATTTCTTAGGGGGGGGCCCAACTTTCTTTTTTTTTGCTCCCGAAAATTTGAAAATCGCGCCGGCCGAAAAGTCACTCAGTGGGGGGGGGGGGGGGGGGGGTGGTAGTGAGCACATTTTTTTTTTTTGGCCCAACCCCCCACAAAGGTAAAATTCACGTTTTTTCCCATAGGGGGGGGACAGCCCCCCCCCCTGGATCCGCCACTGTTGTTCCCTTTGTTCTATAAATTTGTCTTTAAGAGAGCATAAAAACACCCCCCATGCAGTTTCATTGAACAGAAAATCTCAGAAATAGGTGTAAATTGTAATTTATCGGAACTACTGTTTTTTTTTCTTCAAAAAGAAATAACGTGGGGGAATATATTTAAGTGTTAGTTATTTTGTTAAGTTGCATAATGAATTGAAGTATTCATCAGTGCACTCTTAGACAAGCTAGTAGGTTTCCTGAGAGTACGAATTGGTTCCAAATAGATAGAAACGTATTAGAAGCGGTTCTAAAGGGGTTTGGGGAAGTACCAACCAATCCAAAGAGCTAAATAAATTTATTTTAATTCATCATTGAAATGTTATTTGAAATACAAAGAAAATATAAGATACTTCGATAATGAAAAAGTTAAGAAAGTAATAGAAATGTTATGATGATCATTTTAACAAATTATGTTGATCCTGTATATAATCCATATGTTTCATTATACTTGTTTTGTAAATAGTCTATTATGTATTTCGAAATGGAATAATAAAGTTCCTCTGATGAGGTAAAGAGAAGAAGAAAAAAGTTATTTTGTTAAGTTGCATAATGAATTGAAGTATTCATCGCATGCACTCTTAGACAAGCTAGTAGGTTTCCGAGAGTACGCATTGGTTCCAATAGATAGAAACATATTAGAAGCGGTTCTAAAGGGGGTTGGGGCTCAAGACCCCCCCCCCCCCCCCCCCCCCCCCACAAAAAAAAAAAAAAAAAAAAAAAAACGCGAGGCACGTGGTATAAAATGAATGCAAGAACCTCATGAACCCCATCCCCCACCCTTCTTCGTATCTCTCTTCATCAACATTGCTCTCCCTCTCACCCCGCTCTCTCTCCTTTCTTTTTCTCTCTCTTCTCATTCGGTCTCCCTCCTGGCTGTTTATTTTTAATGCCCCTTTTAAAAAAATCTCCGCTCTCACTCATATTTTTAAAATGTTCTTAGCATCTCGCTTTTCTGCTCCTCTCTTTTTGTTCTCTTACTCACTATAAAATAGTGTATCTGTTTCTCTCATCTCTCCCCCTCCCTCCCCCCTCCCCTCTCTCTCTCTCCTAGCTTTCACATCACACAAAGAGATCAGAGATACAGAACGTACATTCAATCTTCTTCTTTTTATTCAACTTATAATCATGACTTATTATGACACAAGTATAGGTACAAGTATATAATTCATTGTCCGTATCAGGAAATTTGATTTCCGCTGGTTGGTACAAGTTATACAATATAAACATACACATACTGAACAAAATACATACATAACATACACAAATACTTGAGTTATATCGTCATCCTTAAAATCAATTCCATCAGAAAGGTTATTAACAACATGAGCCTATTATTATTATCATTATTATTATCATCAGTATTGTTATTGTCATCATTGATAGTAGTTACTTACCTACTTACTTACTGCATTTTATTACTTATCCAATATCATTTATCAATATATTACATTCAGTGCCATTGATATAGTGTGGCTAGATCATATTATCTTTAGACAATCCAATACATTATTATTTTGTGGCTTAATTGATTACCGATAACTTAGATACAGTATGAAATCTATGTATTGGCTATGTATGTGCACAAGTAGGAATTTTAGCAAAGATACAGGGGAGAGAAGAGATGGAGAGAGAGAGAGAGAGAGAGGGGGGGGGAGGGGGAGGGGGGGGGAGAGAGAGAAAGTAGGGGGATATAGAACAAGAGAAAGAGTAAAAAGAGAGAGAGGGAGAGATGACAAATCTGTACACTGCTGGACATTAATTTACAAGATAACTTCATGATGGTGAAACTCGTCTTGCTTTGGAGTTAAACAGATGGATAAACAATAGACTTAGGGACAAAGGATTGTCTGAAACATCCGGGAAACATACACGTTGAGTTCGCGGTGCACACAGGTGTGTTCCTAATCAGTTTACAATCAGTGGATGCGAGCTTGGGTCCTGCATTATCTGTATCACTTTTAGAAAGGACATTATTCTGGTACAGATCTTCGATTGATGGTAAATCCACTGCAGCTATGATGCGTTTCACTACCTTTCTTGGACGTTCTAACATATTCCTGGTATCAGTCAGATTAGGTTGAAGGGTAATACACTTTGTATCGGGGACTTAAAGAACAATGCTATCAAAATAATACATATCAATTATGAAGTATAAAGTATTGGCGCAGCAGATATAGATTGCTAACCCACATCTATCAATAATAGTTACATGTATTAGATTTACTATCAACCATTTTGACATTTTAAATTGAAGCCTTAATCATCATTTTTTCTGAGAATGTAGGAAAACAATATGTGCTAAAATGTATAGACAAAAATGTATATCGAACCAAATGACAAAGGAAATTATCATGTCATTATACATCTTCATTCAGTAATCACATTTGCATAGATTAACAATACGTACATATATATATCTATATGTATACATGTATATAAACTGAAAAAATACAGAAATTCCTGAGCAATCTTATATTTCACTCAGGCCATAGGCTGAGGTTGAAATATAACGGCACGAGGGGAATACTGAATTAGGAGATGAATACATATACACTAAACAATGAAATGCATGCAATATTTGTTATATAAAATTGTGGGTATTTGCGAATCTTTGGAATCAGGCCCTCTTAATTACTTTCAGGTTGCCTTTGCGTCAGATGCGTGCCGTTAAGACAATGCAAACAATGGGTACGCATAGAGAACTAGAAGAGATGTGCGCAGTCTAATTCACTTTTGCACGCGTTATGTCATGCAAATTAGGTTGTTATATTGCAAGATTGTTCATACATGTATAACAAAATGTTGAGTGTCACGTGACACCATTTCACCTTATAGGATACTCACTAACAACTACACCATCATCAAACTATAATTTGAAAGTTCTTTTGTCTCCTTGGTACATCAAAGTGTTGAGAAATCTAAGGCACAGCAAACTTAATGTCAGTAATTCATGATCATCCAATATACATAGAAAGACCTATTTAGTAATTTTGCATATGACTTAATTCAGAATAAACTCACAGATCTGAGCCATTCGCATTGTCTAATATGAAAATCAGATTGGATTATAAAAATGACATTAATTATTAACCAGAAGAGGATGGTGATCAAAAGGCAAGGTAACAGAATGCTCATAAGAGTATTATTTATGTTTGTATCTGATAAGCCAATCAGGAATGCAAACTTACTAAAATGTAAACTTATTTACAAGGCAAGTATTGCAAACATGCAAGTTCAAAATATACATAATAATACCATTGCATAATCATAATCATAATGATGTGAAGATAAGCCTGGAGTACGTATCATAAAAATTATTGAAATGCAGTACTGAATACAATTAGAATAAACATGTACACATGTATGGTACAATTTTAGTAGCATATTTACATATACAGTGTTTAAATAATAATCCATGTCAAAATAAATATTACACTGATAACTCAGGCATGTTACATTTAAACAAAAGAAAGAAGTATCTTAATAGTATAGCAGCATATTAACACAAACACTGGTGTGATGTAAAGACAATCCAGGAAAATGTTTCCTCAACTGGATTTATTGTAAAGTACTGGTGAATGTAGTTAAACATATACAAACAATGATCCATGTCAAATTAGATATTACACTGATAACTCAGGCATGTTACATTGACAAAGAGATATAGCAGCATATTTACATACGATGTAAACAAAAATCAGGAAAATATTTCCTCAATTAGATTCATTATGTAGTACTGGTGAATGTAGTTAAATATGTAAAAACAATAATCTATTTTAAGTAAAATATCACACTGATAACTCAGACATATGTTATATTGACAAAAGAGACAAGTATCTTAATATTATAGCAGCATATTTACATATACACTGGAATGATGTGAAGAAAATCCTGGAAAAATATTTCCTCAAATGGATTTTAAAATCTAGAACTGGATGTATTTCTAAATTCAAAACAACAATCAACGTCAGATAAAATGTTACACTGATAAGTCAGGCCTATGACATATACCCTTACCAGGCAAAGCTAGTTCTCAAGTATACCAAGTTCTATCAAGTTCGCTGACATGATAACTAGAGCAATATGGCTCTTAACATCTGGGTCATTTCTGCGGGTAACAAATTCACAAGTTAATTTAGATTCTACTTAATTATATTTGTATTGAACATGTGTGCAATGGCATTGACAAATACAGTGATATTTTAATAAGATAATTTGAAATATTATATACCGGTACATACTGTAACCTCATAACTCACTTTGTAAAGTTGGGCGGTATTTCATACAAAACAAAATGTTAAAACATCCTTGACAAGGCATTAATCCACATTTGCCACTCTCCACCAAGGTACAAATGGGCACCCGATATGCCAAAGCGCTACATATTCGGCCGCCTAGGACGATTGTAATAATGTTTGAGCGCCAGAAGTGTCATGGTATGATGGCATGTGTACTATATCATAAGCCATCATTATTATCATTATTACAACTATTTGTTGTCACCTTCTATACACAGGCATAATGCATGATCATAGCCGAGTCAAAAATTAATCCTGTTTGGAGTATTTTCACACAAAAATTCTACACAACATGGCCCCTTTCTGCATAAAACAGGTACACAATGGGCTCCTGATGCAACTCTGTTTTGGGCTTATTGAGTACACATTCACAAAATGTATCCTAGTTTTTCATCATTTTATACATAGGCCTTTCACATGTTTTTGAACATTGTGACAACTGATATTATGTTCTCTTTTCTCGTACAATTCTTACACTAACAGTAGAAGACTGCCTTTTTACAAATATTCAAACGTTTGCATATACATTGCCGAAAGTTATCCCCTTTTACCCCAAATTTCTTGCCATCAAGAACCAACAGGCTAGCCGGGACACATGGACACCCAACATTTAGGTCCTAACCCCAAGGATGTCAAAAAAAATTCTTAGAGCTTATATGCATACGGACGGTAAAAAGTTCAATCTCAACCTCTTTTCCAAAAAAAGATTTAGTTTGGAACCCTGCATCATACATACACAAAGTCAAGATGAAGTGTTACCACTGGGACCGTTTTACTCAATCAATACCATAGCAACTATCTGATGTACTGCCACCATGCTGTTGAGGGTGGTCTGATGAAGGTAATGTCCTTCTTGGATAGTGTATATCACCAATGGGTTGCTGTTGAGGGTGGTCTGATGGTGGTAATGTCCTTCTTGGATAGTGTACATCACCCATGGGTTGCTGTTGAGGGTGGTCTGATAGTGGTAATGTCCATCTTGGGTAGTGTACATCACCAATGGGTTGCTGTTGAGGGTGGTCTGATTGTGGTAATGTCCTTCTTGGATAGTGTACATCACCCATGGGTTGCTGTTGAGGGTGGTCTGATGATGGTAATGTCCTTCTTGGATAGTGTATATCACCCATGGGTTGCTGTTGAGGGTAGTCTGATGGTGGTAATGTCCTTCTTGGATAGTGTACATCACCCATGGGTTGCTGTTGAGGGTGGTCTGATAGTGGTAATGTCCATCTTGGGTAGTGTACATCACCAATGGGTTGCTGTTGAGGGTGGTCTGATTGTGGTAATGTCCTTCTTGGATAGTGTACATCACCCATGGGTTGCTGTTGAGGGTGGTCTGATGGTGGTAATGTCCATCTTGGGTAGTGTACATCACCCATGGGTTGCTGTTGAGAGTGGTCTGATTGTGGTAATTTCCTTCTTGGATAGTGTACATCACCCATGGGTTGCTGTTGAGGGTGGTCTGATAGTGGTAATGTCCTTCTTGGATAGTGTACATCACCCATGGGTTGCTGTTGAGGGTGGTCTGATAGTGGTAATGTCCATCTTGGGTAGTGTACATCACCAATGGGTTGCTGTTGAGGGTGGTCTGATTGTGGTAATGTCCTTCTTGGATAGTGTACATCACCCATGGGTTACTGTTGAGGTTGGTCTGATAGTGGTAATATCCTTCTTGGATAGTGTACATCACCCATGGGTTGCTGTTGAGGTTGGTCTGATAGTGGTAATGTCCATCTTGGGTAGTGTACATCACCCATGGGTAGCTGTTGAGGGTGGTCTGATGGTGGTAATGTCCATCTAAGGTAGTGTACATCACCAATGGGTTGCTGTTGAGGGTGGTCTGATTGTGGTAATGTCCTTCTTGAATAGTGTACATCACCCATGGGTTGATGTTGAGGGTGGTCTGATGGTGGTAATGTCCTTCTTGAATAGTGTACATCACCCATGGGTTGCTGTTGAGGGTGGTCTGATTGTGGTAATGTCCTTCTTGAATAGTGTACATCACCCATGGGTTGCTGTTGAGGGTGGTCTGATGGTGGTAATGTCTTTCTTGAATAGTGTACATCACCCATGGGTTGCTGTTGAGGGTGGTCTGATTGTGGTAATGTCCTTCTTGAATAGTGTACATCACCCATGGGTTGCTGTTGAGGGTGGTCTGATGGTGGTAATGTCCTTCTTGAATAGTGTACATCACCCATGGGTTGCTGTTGAGGGTGGTCTGATTGTGGTAATGTCCTTCTTGAATAGTGTACATCACCAATGGGTTGCTGTTGAGGGTGGTCTATACCAGTACTGCTTGTACTTTGGATTGGGGACGAAAAGTTGGTGGAATGTGATACCTGACTGGAAGAACCTGGTCTACTTGGAGTATGGGAAGCTGAATGGAATCCTGATGTGGAGCAATTTTGACTAGGCTGAGGTTGGCTAGATCCTGACCGCTCTACAATCATTGGTTGAAATGGTGCATCTGAAATGTGCAATCTCGACATGGCAGGTTGATGATATCCAGAGACTGGAGAGTTACAAAACAGAGCAGAGCTGGGCGTAGACGCATGGTAGGATCGAGTGTAGTGATCCTGACTTGACAAAGGTATGTTGGTATGTGTAGCACCCTTGCTCCCATGAACCGGTGGTTGATTCTGTGTTGGTGAAAGGTACCCTGCGAACATGGTAGGTTGATCATGCCTTGAGACTGGAGGGTTAGGAGACGGAGCAGAACTTGACATAGTGGGATGGTAGGTAGGATTGTAGTAAGCCTCTCTATACTCAGGACTGCAATAATAACAACTGAATGGCTCATTTGGAGCAGGGGTGTGGTACCCAGCAGACATGCCTGATTGGAGATTGGAAGGCATAAATTGGGGCTGGTTAGGCTCAGGATTCCTCGGTAGTGCATTACTCTCTGAATATTCTCAATGTATGTGGCTGTTGTAAAGGTTGCCCCACAATGACATTGTCCTGAGAGTCTTGCAAGACTGGAATATTAGCACCGAACCCCCTTCGTAGGGTGTCTGGGGTAACACTGGTGTTGGCTTCAGCTGAGTTGTCTGAGTCGTTTGAGCTGCCCAAGTCAGCTGAGTTGTCTGAGTTGTTGGGAAACTGAATAACGTTCGAGTTGTTCAAGTTGACTGAGCTATAAAGGAAACAGATTTTTTATTACTACCTGTTTGCAAGATGAGAAATAAAAAGTCAACTACTATTGGTCTTATTGAAAGTACTAGTCTCAAAAAACCTTTGATCAGTGAATGAAGACTAGACCCCCCCCCCCCAAAAAAAAAAGAAGACATATATATATCATTTACATATATACAAAGAACACAAAAATTCAACAAATTTTAGGTTGACTGATTCCACATTACAGTAGGGAATTTGTTCAATAAAGCTGTTACTGAATATTCAGTACTGTAAGGCAAGAAATCTTCTTTTTTTTTAAAGGTAAACAGTATCACTTTATTACTTGCTCCGTGAAGAGGTATCAGCATTGTAGCTTTTCTTAGTATTCCATTAGAGGCTCTTTATATTGCTTATATATTGCACTATTCATGAAAAGTATACATGGTGTTACCTGAATTTTTAATTTTGTTATCACATATACTGTACTGACCTTTGCGAAGGTGTGAGGGTGTGAAAAAATGAGTTCACGTCATCTTGAGCAACTCCATTGAACCTGAAGTTTCCCTTCCTGATCTGAGGAAAACAACCCTGTAACATATAATAGCAACATTGCTTGTAAACTTTGTATCAGTTTCAAGTAAGTGGATCTATTTCATTCTGGCATATTATATATTTTCTTGGGGAATACACACTCAACATCTAAAGTTACATCCCTTAAACAAAATGAAAATAAGAAGGAAAAAAAAGAAGTATGGAGAATTAAAAAAAGCTAGAGTACCTGGTAAGACAAATTATGCACAAGAGATTTACATTAGTACTGGTAGTAGTATCCACTTTAGCAGTAGTAGTGGAATATGGTATCGGCGACAAGTAAATCAAAATCAACTACCTGTTAGACAAATCTTTATACTTTTTCTCATATTAGGGGATCAGAGAACAACAGAGAACAGAAGAGCATTACTTTTACGAGTCAACCCTTAAAGGGCTTGGGTTGGTGGAAGCAGCCTACTTTCCAGTAAGTAATGTTTTTGAGACTAATTTATTTCCAAGATCTGTCCTGACTTATAGCCTAGAATCTTGTGCATTTTTTATACTAAATTTATAGAATTTAACAATTGGTTACTGCCCAGCATCAAGAATGTTTGCACTGTGCACAGCCAAAATAGACATTTACCCGTATGCAATGTACACAATGCAGAATAAACAAGATGAATGGGACTGCATCTCTGATATGACTCGCCTACATGTATGTTCAATCATGGACCCATTACGGATGGACATTCATCGTTTTCTTAACGAATTCATTGTGATTGTCTCCGTCAATGTCATCTCAATAACATTCCGTACATGTTTCATCACTTTGATCTCATGATGGTCACCGCCAAAAAGCCAGGACAGAATCAAGATAGTGATTTTACACATGTTAATCTACATGCGCAGAAGATAATAACTCGCCTAAATCATGGAAAATCGATGTGCAGTTCTGACTTATAATAGGAAATTGTTGTTCCGTGTACTGACTGTACATGTATTTTATTTTGAAAAACATGTTGATATTACCAGATAGAGGTTATTTTTGGATTTTTGGGTTGTGATTTAAAATCCCGTTTCCCCCTATTTCCTCATAATATTCCAGAGTTACAAAGCACAGGGCTTATAAAGATCAGGGCCCTCCAACTGTTTTATAAGGTCATGGGTGTGTGCGAAAGTGTGCTAATCAGTAATAATACATTTCATATCACCAAAATCGTCTGCTTTTCAACTTTGCTGCTCCCCATTGGGGATGTTTTCATTTAAGACACACTCTTATGCTAGGAGTCCACTGGGCCAGCGCCAGTTGGTGCCAGTTCGCGCCAAAGATTATGTGATTGGCGCGTAGTGGCTCGCTGTGGCGCCGAATTAATGTCCGCTCGGCATGTGTCGCCAAGTGGAATAAACTGGGTGCCATATGGCGTGCGCCAAATGCCACCCGGCTTGCTCCAAAATGTTGCGCCAGTTTGCGCCAGTTCGCGCCATAACGGCCATTTGATTCCAAAATTCACCCTGTTGGCGCCATTCGCGCCAATAGACGGCTACTTTGCGCCACTTGGTGATTAGTTTGTGCCAAAGGTCGCCAAATTGGTTTGAACTTGCCGCCGCTTGGCGCTACTTGCCGACTATATAAATACCGGCCATCGGCTACCTGGTTCAGACCCTCCTCAGCTGCTGTATGAACAACATCTCTACTAATGCTAGGAGTCCACCGGGCCAGCGCCAGTTGGTGCCAGTTCGCGCCAAAGATTATGTGATTGGCGCGTAGTGGCTCGCTGTGGCGCCGAATTAATGTCCGCTCGGCATGTGTCGCCAAGTGGAATAAACTGGGTGCCATATGGCGTGCGCCAAATGCCACCCGGCTTGCTCCAAAATGTTGCGCCAGTTTGCGCCAGTTCGCGCCATTACACGGCCATTTGATTCCAAAATTCACCCAGTTGGCGCCATTCGCGCCAATGGACGGCTACTTTGCGCCACTTGGTGATTAGTTTGTGCCAAAGGTCGCCGAATTGGTTTGAACTTGCCGCCGCTTGGCGCTACTTGCCGACTATATAAATACCGGCCATCGGCTACCTGGTTCAGACCCTCCTCAGCTGCTGTATGAACAACATCTCTACTAAATATTGACAATTTTGATATGTCTGAGGCTTTTGATAATGTTGGAGTGATGATGCTGCTCCATCAGAAGATGATGAGAGATGCTGAGGTGGCCACTGCCTATCAACTTATGCTGGCCAATCCTGAAGAAGAAGAGCCTCCTAAGAAGAAAAGGAAGCACAACTGGTGGTTTAGACCCATGCTCCACCCACAGTTGAGGGCCGAACGTGGACAGTACCACAATTTGATGGAAGAGCTGAGGGAGAATGACAGGAGGAAGTTCAAGAACTACACCAGGGTGTCCCCAGAGATGTTTGATGACCTGTTGGTCAGGCTTACACCCCACTTGCAGAAGAAGGACACCCACTTCAGGAAGGCCATTCCCCCTGGTCTCAAGTTGTCCGTCTTCCTGCGCCATCTCGCCACTGGGGCCACCTATGCCGAGCTGTCTTACAACTTCCGAGTGGGCAAGGAAACCATCCAGAAGTTTGTCCCTGATGTAGCCAGAGCGATAGTGGTTGAGTATGCTGCAGAAGTCATCTCCCTCCCCACAACCAATGAAGGCTGGCTTGAGGTTGCAGGTGATTTTGAAGCCAGATGGAATCTTCCTCACTGTCTGGGAGCCTATGATGGAAAGCACATCCGTCTCCAGAAGCCCAACAAATCAGGCAGCCTTTACTTCAACTACAAGCAGTTCTTCTCGGTTGTCCTGATGGCTCTGGTAGATTCAAAGTACCAGTTCCTGTGGATCGATGTGGGTGGGGTTGGCCATCAGTCTGATGCCCAGATCTACAACAACAGTGAACTGAAGGAGTGCATTGAAGCTGGCACTTTAGGCATCCCAGATCCAGCTCCTCTTCCCCATGATGATGAAGGGCACCCTATGCCGTACTTCTTCGTGGGAGACGATGCCTTCGCCATGAGGACGTACATGATGAAGCCCTATGGCCGTCGTAACATGGACCAACAGCACAAGATCTTCAACTACAGGCTGTCCAGGGCAAGGCGTGTGGTTGAAAATGCCTTTGGTATTCTGGCTCTGCGGTTCCAGTGCTTCCTTGGCCAGATGAGACAGGAACCAGACACAGTCCGCCTGCTCGTTGAAGCTGCCGTCATGCTGCACAACCTCGTCAGGAAGCGCTATCAGGCACTGGACGTCCGCATGTTAGACCAGGAGGATGCCCAGCACAACCTCATCCCTGGAGCTTGGAGAACTGCCGCCATCACTGTGAGAAAGTCCTGCGATGCCGCCCTGCTTTTATAGGCGGCAAGTGGCGCCGAATGGCGGGCAACCAGGTGGCATTTGGCGCAAAGTAGTCACCAATCGGGTGCCGTTTGGCTCGCGTAGTGGCGCAAACAAGGTGCCACTTGGCGCCAAGTGGCGCCATGTGGCGCGAAATCTCATTGGCGCAACTTGGCGCGCGCCATTACATTCCAGTGGATTCCAATAGGCGGATTGTTTGCGCCAAAGGGCGATATGTTCGCGCCATTTGGTGCCATTTGGCCGACACTTGGCGCTGATTGCTCGATGCAAGTGGCGCGACGAAAATTTCAAACATTTTGAAATTTTCTTGCCGCCACATTCAAATTTGGTGCCGTTACGGGCCACCACGAGCCAGTTGGGAGGCAGTTTGAGCCATTACACGCCACTAGGCACCTTACTGGCGACACTAGGCGCCACAGTAAATTGCATTGGTGCAAACTGGCACCAACTGGCGCTGGCCCAGTGGTCTCCTAGCATAAATATTTACAATTTTGATATGTCTGAGGCTTTTGATAATGTTGGAGTGATGATGCTGCTCCATCAGAAGATGATGAGAGATGCCGAGGTGGCCACTGCCTATTTGGCCATGTGGCGCGAAATCTCATTGGCGCAACTTGGCGCGCCATCACATTCCAGTGGATTCCAATAGGCGGATTGTTTGCGCCAAAGGGCGATATGTTCGCGCCATTTGGTGCCACTTGGCCGACACTTGGCGCTGATTGCTTGATGCAAGTGGCGCGACGAAAATTTTAAACATTTTGAAATTTTCTTGCCGCCACATTCAAATTTGGTGCCGTTACGGGCCTCCACGAGCCAGTTGGGAGGCAGTTTGAGCCACTACACACCACTAGGCACCTTATTGGCGACACTAGGCGCCACAGTAAATTGCATTGGCGCAAACTGGCACCAACTGGCGCTGGCCCAGTGGACTCCTAGCATAACAGAGCACACCATCCAAATAAAACCCAAGAGAGGGAAACTGCTCCTTTGTCAATGACCGAAAATGCTTACGCAGTCGTTATTGTTAAAACAGCTGAATGTTCTCATTAAGATGCACATAATCAGAAGGCGGCGACTATCATTGGATCAAAGAAAGAATCACGTTGAATGTCCATCCGTAATAGGTCCATGGTTCAATGATCAATGATTCTGTGACCTTTAACATCTGACCTCACGAACCTAAAATCTTTTCATTTAATGTTTTCATGCTCTCACATACCTGAGCCTTGTTTGGTTGAAACTGGTTATTTTGTTGTTAATTTTTAGACTAATAAGGTGTTTTCTGGGGTTAGTAACAGTTCATGACCCTGTAATCATTCACCTCTGATCTCTTACTCAAAATCGAATAAGTTCATCCTTACAGGTATATACGTATGTAATGAAATGACTTTGTAGCTTTTATTTGATGTCTGCCTGACTCGCATGCCTGGTTCCCTGACTTAGCAACCAGGCATGCAGTCAGGTGGTAGATTGTATTGAAATGACTTTGTAGCTTTTGTTTGATGTCTGCCTGACTTGCATACCTGGTTGCCTGACATAGCAACTAGGCATGCAGTCAGGTGGTAGATTGTTTTACCTATTATTTATGTGATGCAAATTTTTTGTACTCGTGCACTACATGTATGTGTCTGGATTAACATGCCGGAAGAAAGGATAAAAGGGCGCCTGGTGTATTGGCACGAGGCTGATGGACTCACTATGAACATGACAGACAAAGAAAGCGGACAAAATATACAGTTCCTCATGTAGACAAAGGAAAATCCCTTCACTGCTATTATGTAAAAAGGTGAATATGCATGTGACACCTGTTCTACACATTTTTACATAATAGCAGTGAAGGGATGTTCCTTTGTCTACCTGAGGAACTGTATATTTTGTCCGCTTTCTTTGTCAGTCATGTTCATAGTGACTAGGGCCTGTAGAAATGAGATGTACCAGTAGGGAGTGGCAAGATTACCAAGAGATAGAGTTATTTCAACCCCCTGTTCTACTTGGTTTTATATTTTGCCTGGACTTCAATAAAGCAGAATGATTCATATTTTCTGGTTTCACTACACATACTTGAGCCAATATTGGTTTAACCCTAATGAGGCAGGGGGCCATAACGCCCCCCCCCCCCTCCAGAGTTTTTCGCGCTGTATCTTAACCGCTCGACTTACTTAATTTTTCTTTCTAGCCTCCCACACATTGCGATACCAAATTTGTACAATTTGAACCTACGATAGGAGCGTCAGATTACAATTTATTGATCACATGTCAATCAAAACATGCATTTTCTCTATTTGCTTGTGTGTATTAGCCTATGAAAGAATCAATGATCCTTTCAAAATCAGTTGATCTTTGTCATTGTTAAAAAGCTTTACACTCCTATTCCACTAAGTGAGGCCTATCTTGGGTTCATCCAAAAAAGGAAAACAAAAATAAAAAATGAGATGAGAAATAGTTGAGCTGGTGCTTTATCATACACAAGAAATAGTAATAGTACGTTTCATCCTTTAATATGGGCTAATTTGCATATTCATGACAATTTATGTATTTTACTTTAACTCTAATGAGGCCTGGGGGGGGGGGCTCCATTATGAATGATGCCCCGCTGCTTGCTGACTTTTTTCTTTCAAGTCTTGCGCAGCTTTTAAAGCAATTTTTTTTAAATATCGTAGCGCGTCATCCAAAAAAATCGCTCATTTCGTGATTTGTGTACAAAACAAATTTTATGGAAATATCTTTTTTCTTCGTGATTTGTGTACAAAACAAATTTTATGGAAATATCTTTTTTCATAAAAAGAGATAAATCATTAGTTATTGGTCTTGTTTAAAGTTTAGGTGCTTGTTTTGGGGGTCAAAATAGTTGGATTGTAGTTAGAAATGAAATAAAACAACAAAGACAATAAAATACATACCAGTAAGTAAAAAAACAACAATGAAATACATAAGAAATTATTAAAACAAGAGATAACATAAGGAATAACCTGGCTCTCCCAAAATTTGTTGTCCTATTATCATTACTAACCAATGGTCTAACAAATATATGTAGTGAAAAAGAACGCTTAAATATGAAGAATATATGATTTATTGGTAAAAATGTGAATTGTATGACCTTATTTGCATAAATTACGATAAATATGCAAATGAGTGAATTTTTCCAAAAAAAAAAAAAAAAAAAAAAAAAATCGAATTTACCATAGTATTCTATACACTTCACTTGACATATTTCGCGGCAATCTGCTTACGGGAGAGGGGGGGGCATTAGTAATAGAAAGACCTCGAATACCCCAGCCTCGTTAGCCTTAACTCTTATTTTAAACAAACCATGTAGTTCATCTGTTGGCGTGTTTAGATATATAAAACAACAAATTTTAAAACCATTTTACACTGTTTTTTTAAAATGAAGCGTTATATTGAAAAAATATCGTTGTCATGTTCATTATACTTTATTCAATACGTGTACAAATTTTCATCTTCATATAACCAACCATAGCCGAGATCTTAAGGGGGGGGGGGGTCATAATGCACTATGAACAGGCCGGACAAAATAACTCAATATGATCTTGCCAAAGTCTTAAATTCCGGCGAAATGTCTTTAAAAAAGTCTACTTTCGATCATGGACAAACGGTCTTATTATGTGTCATGAAAGGAATTTTTTCCACGCGAGAATGGAAATGTACTACTCAAAGGAAATTTACTACTCACAGGTCAGTTAGAGGCAGCCAAGCGTAGGATGCATTATTGCATAAATTTGCATTTAAGACACATAGTCTATGGGGGTTTTGTTATGTGGCGCCTATTGAACGTAAATATAAATATAAATATCTTGTATACCTGAGAGGGTGGGATGTTACGGGCCCAGGCAAGGAAAGAGTAAAAGGGAAGTTGCTTTGATATAATGGGCAGAATCCTTCAAGTCAGTGCTACGGTGCAGATGTTTAATGCACGAAGTAGATTTATTTGGTAAGGCAGCAGAAACATTTTCTTCTGAGAGATCTTCACGTCGGGGCGAGATGCGAGCCCAAGCTGCCATGTTTTTGATTGAAGTATTGGACACTCGTCAATAAGGAGCTCGACCTGCCTGCACGTTATTCGTGGTCAAGGAGCAGGGAGTCAGCGACAGAGACATTACATATATGAGCTGCCAAGTCGACGGTTATGTCTACTACGCAGTCTAGAGACTGGCCAAGCGATCCAGAGCTGTGAGGGACTCACCAGATGGAAGCTTCCCTGTACTAAAGTTATGTACTAGTTAATTGTTTATGTTCTGTTGATTTTGAACGCCACAATTTGTAGGCTGAAGATTTCATTATACCTCTATACAATTGTGTTCTGTTGTGTTTTCTGATAAGGTAGCAGGTTTAAATAATTTTTAAAAGGTCACTCACATTATGATATTGTTATCTTTTTGAAATTAGATCACTAAAAGATTAGTTTCACTATTTCATGGATTTCAAGTCAGGAAGTTTGTTGCTATAGTTCAGTTTGGTAAATTCAAGCCTATACTCAAATTGGCTCTTAAAAACTAGATGACTTATTTTTATATCAAACTTGGAAAAAGTGGGATATTGATTATCGATCAAAAACTATGTCAATCTTATACACGCTTAAAATTCAACTGAATCAGTACATGTGTAATTGACTTTCCTTCCATGTTTCATGACTTTTCCAATATATCAAATGAATGACCTTCAAAAAAAAAGGAGTGTTTGGAGAAAAAACAGATATACATGTGCACCATATAACTATTATCACTATATCTTTCTTTTTGATGACCCTCCATGACATTTACATAAGAACACGCATACCTGTATGGATGATGCCTTTGCTTTCAATGTAGAGTAGAACTCCTCATAGAGATCCCTTCCAAGGAGTGTCAGGTCAGTCAGGTTTGGCATAGAACACAGTGCTTCTGCTAGTTGATGTGATGAGGCTGGTGTGGAACAACTCACATCATAAAGCTTGAGAGTCTGGACCTGCATTGTTTGTGAATATAGTTAAGCAGCACATCTATGAATGCATATGTTTTATTTACTAATATCTGTCTGTATTCTTACATTTCACACAAATTCCATTAATTACATAGTTGTACCTTAATAACATTCCAACCAAAAATGATTGAAGAGATTTTATTTTCAATTCAATTCTTGTCTATTCTCAAAAAGAACACACTAAAGTTTCTATGAAGAGGAATAGTATGAGTGATTTTTTTCAAAATTCTGTACGTATTATTTACTATATAAATCTATGTATCTACCTATGAAGCTTTGCACGAAGCGTTGAAGCGTCCTCCAGACAAAGCAGTCATCGAAATAAAAAAGTCACAGTTGTGCATACCCCACCCCAAGACCCCGCTATCCCACCTGTCATGTGCGCACCACGCACCCATGCAACTTCCTCTCTTAAAGCAGTCCCAGATACAACCAGGGATATGTTGCCAACAAGGAGAGGGGACGGAGGGAGGGACATAGGTAGATACATAGATTTATATAGTAAATAATAAAATCAGTTCTGATTTAACTAATTTACCACAATAAATCATATGTATCTACCTATTATTGCTTAGACCAACACAGATGAAAGCGGGTGGGGGGGCATGTCCCAAACAACAAGTTAGCGGGGTCCCAAACAAAAGGTCAGCGGGGGACCAGGCAAAAAGATGCCGCCCCCAAAGACGCCATAGCGAAAACACTCCTCACTCGCAGGAATGTCCTTAAGATAACACGAAACGAAGTTGTTAGGCGAAAACCAGAAAGCAGCCTTCATAATGACATGAAGCGCTACCCCATGGAAAAAGCCCAGGAGGTACCAAGACCCCTGGTATCATGCGCACGAGGACGCACACCCTCCGAGAGAGCCTCGGGACCCGCAGTGTGTACAATCCATCCAGAGATAGATCCCTTTGAGGCAGGTGAGACGGGCTCCCGCGTGATAAGAAACAGCTAAACGCTATCAAGGAAAAACCAAAAACCCCAGAGGGGAAAGGAGAAAACCGATCCAACTTCCGCCTCCTCTCACAGAGGAGTAGCAAGGGTAATGGACGGTAGGAGTCTAGCCACCAACAACTGGCAAAGACCCAGAAAAAGACTAACCACAGCACAGAGCTTCACAGAAGCCGAGCTTAGCAAGACGGATCCCGACACAGACCGAGAACCGGAAACACCAGAAAAGTGTAACTGAGTCCAGTCAAGATACCCCAGGGGCAGGGGCAAGGCCCCCACCAACCCCCTGGGCGGCCGATGGACTTCTCAGCTGAAGCCAAAATCGGCGTCTCGAAATCCAAAAGCAAACGCTTCCTACCCTACGCCAAAACGTTGGGTGACGAAGCCTGCACGCACCTTAGGCTACAACGCTTAGTGGTATAAGCCACCCCGTGACCGGGGGCACTCGGCCACGGAGGCAACTCAACTGAGAACCAGATACATATACGAAGAAAACCGCTAGACAGAGACCAAGTCAGACAGACAGACTGGGGGCACCAATCCCCAAAATTGGGGAAAGGTGCCGATAGTAGCTGCCCCCCGGAGGAGCACTAAAAAACAGCTGGAGGCTTAACCCCAAACAAGGGCCGACGGCACATGGTGGCAAGCCAACAGCAGCATCAGGCAATTCGGGCCTAAAAGGTCTAACAGATGCCGGAGAAGCAACACCCGAGACTCAAAAATCGAACCCGAAACTGAGTCAGATATGAACGGGGCCGGCTCATATGCAGTACAAAGCACGGGCAAGAAAAAGGAGTAAACTTCCGCCTGAAAACCGCGGAGCCCGCCGGGTTTACTGACAACTTCAGTAACCCAACTATCAACTCCCGTAAACATGGTGACAACTTACACGCCACAGCAGACACACTCGCAAACTCGGCGAATACAACTGAAAACAAAGTACGGTGTGAACTAATCCGGCTCAAAGCCAGCTGGCGCACGGGCAGAGATAGGCGCCAAGCCATCGCCCGAATGGGGTGATAAATTTAACTCAAAAAATGTTGGCGTCTGCCAGAACAAGTGGAAGCCCCAGTTGCCCGAGGGAAAGAAATATCAAACCCCCAAATAATTCAAAGCCGCCTGAGCGGATACAGAAACGGCCGACTGAAGTGTTTGACGCCAAACCCTGGCCGTCAAATTACCACTCCGCCTCCTCAGCCTCCTGGCCGGAGGGAACGGGGCAGTACCGCCTCACCGAAAGACTTAGCGAACGCGGAGCCTAGGTGCTCCCTGGTGGTGAACGGAGCCACCTCGCTTGAGAAAATGGGGTCACTCCCGAACCTAATGTCGGTTGTGAAACCAGGGTCAATTCCGCCCCTGACGGCACGGATAATTGCAAAACAACTACGCACAGTCTGCGAGGTCCGCGCCTCCTACAAAGCTGGCCGTTCCGGACAAGACAGCACGGCTTGTAACAGTCGTCATATCCACGGCAACAGCCCTAAATAATCTGAAAACCACTCATGGGGGATGGACACAGCCCGACACGGACTGGACCTGGCGGAACAGTAGTCGTTTGTGAAAACGCCCCGAAGCTCCGCCTGAGCGGTAGCAGAAAAGGCCGACATTGTCGAAGAATTGTCCTTCGCCTTCTTAGCTCCTGTCCTAGCCGAAACTTGGCAGACGAGCCCTTCCGTTTCTTACCCCTAAAAACGGGGGACGAAACAAACTTCACGGCTATGTAATCAGGGCCACGAACCCCCCCGCTTCTCACCTCTAAAAACGGGGGACAAAGCGAACTTCGCGGCCGCGCTAGAGCTTCAGCTTCAGTTCACGGGAAGCCAAAGGGAGCCAGAAACCTTACACTTCACGGCGGCGATCACAGGCATCTCGCTAGAGAATAACAGGGTCCTTCTCGACAAAGTTGGTCGTGAAAAGCGCTTAACGGCACGACTTAGCTCGAGACCCAGCCGAAGATCGGGTGAACAAGCTCTTCCGCTTCTTACCCCTAGATACGGGAGACGAAGCGAGCTACACGGCCGTACTAGAGCTTAAACTTAAGCTAAACAGGCGGTGTGAACAGGGCAACAAGCTCTATCGTTTCTCACCCGTAGATACAGGCGTCGAAGTGAGCTACACGGCCTCAATAGACACTTAACCTAACTTTACGGCCAGTGTGAATAGGGCCTCGAGCCCCTCCGCTTCTCACCCGTAGAAACGGGTGGCGAAATGAGCTTCACGGCCCTACTAGAGCTTCAGCTTTACGGGCGGTGAACATGATACGAAAAGGACACACGGTGAGGGGCTCGAAAATGGGGCCCCCCCAAAAAAGCGACGGAAACAGAATGGTCGGCTGAAGGGGGCGGAAAAGTCCAGCCACAAGAGCCGCCCACTACCTCCGAACTAATTACCTCTGTAAAAGAGGATGATTAACAAATCACTAGCTGGGTATCAACCCCGATACCTTCCAACTACCAGGCGATCGTTCAATTACAAAACAATGTCTCACACTATTGTCCCCACAAAGGAACAGATCAGCCATGGCAATCCCTTCACAAAGAGACGGGATGTCACGCAAAACGTTCGCCGTGCACGAGAAAATAAATTCCTCAAGAAGAGGAATAGAATCCGGAGAAGAACGCTGTTTAAACAGTGAAGACGGAACACTACCACCAGCACTGGGGCGAGAAGTATCAGGAAGATACTTCTCTAACAAAACCCTTGCGTCAGAGCCCAGACTCGAAAATCGACTCGGGTCCGAGGCCAGCTGCGAATTTTCTGAGACAACGGAGGCCGAGTCCCAGTCACACTGACAATCCAGAGTGACCGACTCATACGGCTGAGGGAAAAAAAGCCACTGAGGCAAACGACCCCTCACCCGGCGGAGCGCCGAGAGAAGCGGGCGCCGGAGAAACAAAGTCTAACCGAGCGCCGACTGTACGAGGCAAAGATTCTGACGTCAGAACAGCGGCACTCGAAAATTCAGAAAAAGAATTTGAATCTGAAGACAAAGAGACACCACTCCGCTACACCACTAGCCGGGGCACGGAAGGAACCGAACCTGCTAACGTGCCGGGTGACAAATTTGACATCAAAGTTTGTTCACCTGCCGATAGAGCTGGGGCGCCCAGCTGACCGACTAATGCTCCATGAGAGCCCTGATCTCTGCCTGCGCAGAACTTGAAAAAGACGACACCGGCGTCGATTTCTTGCCTTCTTAGTCCGCGAACCAGCCGAAGCCTGAACGCTCGAACTCTTCCGCTTCTTACCCGTCGCAACAGGGGACGAAGGGGACTTCTTGGCCTTGCTAGCTTTCTTAAGCTTAACTCCACGGCCAGATTGACTCGGGGCCGTCTCGCTTCACTCCTTCTATAGAAACTTGAGCGAGACATGGGAAACAGAGTCCCAGTCACACTGACAGCCCAGAGCTGAGGTAAGAACACCACTGAGTCAAACGACTCCTCTCCCGGAGAAGCACCGAGAAAAGCGGGCGCCGTAGACACAAAGCCTAACGGAGAGCCAACTGTATGGAGTGACAAAATTAACGCCACAGGAGCGACACCCAAGAATTCAGAAAAATAATCCGAATCTGAGGACAAAGAGCCCGGTTCTGAGACAACACCAGCCGGGGCACGGTTATGGTAGGCACCGAACCACTAGTGTGCCGGGTGACAAATTTGACGCCAAACTTTGTGCACCTGCCAAGACATAGCCCACGACCCAGCCACAACCTGTATGGATGAGGCCTTTGCTTTCAATGTAGAGAAGAACTCCTCAGTGAATGCCTCTCTAACGAGTGTAAGGTTAGTCAGGTTTGGCATAGAAGACAGTGCTTCTGCTAGGTGGTGTGATGAGGCTGGTGTGGAACAACTCACATCATAAAGCTTGAGAGTCTGGACCTGCAATGTTTGTGAATATAGTTAAACAGCACATATATACATGCATATGTTTTATTTACTAATTTCTGACTGAATTCTTACATTTTACACAAATTCCATTAATTACATAGCTGTACCTTAATAACATTCTAACCAAAAATGATTGAAGAGATTTTATTTTCAATTCAATTCTTGTCTATTCTCAAAAAGAACACACTAAAGTTCTATGAAGAGGAATAGTACGAGTGATTTGTTTCAAAATTATGTACGTATTCTTTGTAGGGCTTCCAACCTGCTTATTTCGATAAGTCCTACTCCTGATAACATCAAGATTAATAATACTCGGAAATAAACCTTTGCTATCAATGTATTAAAGGTACTCATAACTCTGGATTTCATGTGCACAAGGTCCTAAGTCAGGAGGATTGTAAGTACAGTTTGGTAAATTTAAGCCTTTATTGAATTTGGCTCTTAAAAAACTGTATGACCTATTTTTCATATCGATCAAACTTGGAAAAGGTTGGATATTGATTATTGATCAAAACAATTGTAAATGTTATACAAACTTGAATTTCAACTGAATCAGTACATGTGTAGATTGCTTTTATTTTGTGTCTGTTCCGATATACCAAGTTAATGGCCTTTAAAAAGGGTGTTTGGAGAAAAAAACATAGATGTATATACTGTGCACCATAGAACTATTACTACACTTTCTTTTTGCAATGACCCTTTTCATAACATTAACATTAGGACACACATACCTGTATGGATGAGGCCTTTGCTTTCAATGTAGAGAAGAACTCCTTAGTGAATGCCTCTCCATCGAGTGTAAGGTTAGTCAGGTTGGGCAAAGAACACAGTGCTTCTACTAGGTGATGTGAGGAGGCTGGTGTGGGAAACTGGAGATCATTCAGCTCGAGAGTCTGGACCTGCATTGTTTGTGAATATAGTTAAACAGCACATATATACATGCATATGTTTTATTTACTAATTTCTGACTGGTTTCTTACATTTTACACAAATTCCATTAATTACATAGTTGTATCATAAAAACATTCTCAACAAAAATGATTGAAGAAATTTTATTTTCAATTCTTGTCTATTCTCAGAAACAACACACTAAAGTTTCTATGAAGAGGATGATTTAGTACGAGTGATTTTTTCAAAATTATGTACGTATTCTCTGTAGCGCTTTCAAACTGTTTGTATCGATAAGTCCTACTCCTAATAACGTCAAAATTAATAATACCCGGAAATATGCCTTTGCTATCAATGTATTAAAGGTATTCGTAACTCTGGATTTCATGTGCACAAGGTTCTAAGTCAAGAGGATTGTTAGTACAGTTTGGTAAATTCAAGCCTTTATTAAATTTGACACTTAAAAAAACTGTATGACCTATTTTTCATATCGATCAAACTTGGAAAAGGTTGGATATTGATTGTTGATCAAAACAATGTAAATGTTATACAAACTTTAATTTCAACTGAATCAGTACATGTGTAGATTGCTTTTATTTCATGTCTGTTCCAATATACCAAGTGAATGGCCTTTAAAAAGGGTGTTTGGAGAAAAAAAACATAGATAATACTGTGCACCATATAACTATTACTACACTTTCTTTTTTAAATGACCCTTTTCATGACATTTACATTAGGACACACACACCTGTATGGATGAGGCCTTTGCTTTCAATGTAGAGAAGAACTCCTCAGTGAATGCCTCTCTAACGAGTGTAAGGTCAGTCAGGTTTGGCATAGAAGACAGTGCTTCTGCTAGGTGGTGTGATGAGGCTGGTGTGGGACAACTCACATCATAAAGCTTGAGAGTCTGGACCTGCAATGTTTGTGAATATAGTTAAACAGCACATATATACATGCATATGTTTATTTACTAATTTCTGACTGTATTCTTACATTTTACACAAATTCCATTAATTACATAGTTGTACCTTAATAACATTCTAACCAAAAATGATTGAAGAGATTTTATTTTCAATTCAATTCTTGTCTATTCTCAAAAAGAACGCACTAAAGTTTCTATGAAGAGGAATAGTATGAGCGATTTTTTTTCAAAATTCTGTACGTATTCTTTGTAGGGCTTCCAACCTGCTTAAATCGATAAGTCCTACTCCTAATAACATCAAGGTTAATAATACTCAGAAATAAACCTTTGCTATCAATGTATTAAAGGTACTCATAACTCTGGATTTCATGTGCACAAGGTCCTAAGTCAGGAGGATTGTTAGTACAGTTTGGTAAATTCAAGCCTTTATTGAATTTGGCTCTTAAAAAACTGTATGACCTATTTTTCATATCGATCAAACTTGGAAAAGATTGGATATTGATTATTGATCAAAACAATGTAAATGTTATAAAAACTTGAATTTCAACTGAATCAGTACATGTGTAGATTGCTTTTATTTCATGTCTGTTCCAATATACCAAGTGAATGGCCTTTAAAAAGGGCGTTTGGAGAAAAAAACATAGATGTATATACTGTGCACCATAGAACTATTACTACACTTTCTTTTTTCAATGACCTTTTTGATAACATTAACATTAGGACACACATACCTGTATGGATGAGGCCTTTACTTTCAATGTAGAGAAGAACTCCTCAGTGAGACCCGCTATGAGTGTCAGGTTAATCAGGTTTGGCAAAGAACACAGTGCTTCTACTAGGTGATGTGAGGAGGCTGGTGTGGGAAACTGGAGATCATTCAACTCGAGAGTCTGGACCTGCATTGTTTGTGAATATAGTTAAACAGCACATATATACATGCATATGTTTTATTTACTAATTTCTGACTGTATTCTTACATTTTACACAAATTCCATTAATTACATAGTTTTATCATATTACATTCTCAACAAAAACTAGAAATGCAATCGTGTCACAACGATGTGCGTGCAATGACGCCATGTTTCTATGTGTCAAACGAAAGAGCTTCTCTCGGACTATCCAGAGCAATTTGTTCGAAGTCTGTAGCTTCTGTGATATTGGAGATAGTTAGGGCGAAGGAAAGGCCTCAACAGTGACCTTGATGGGATGGTAGTGACTACGCCTACAAAGTTTAAACAAAATTTGGATAGGGGAAAGAACCTAGAAAGGGCTCGCAAGCACTGCATGCAAAAACCAATGGGATTTGATGCATGTTCGTCATTGCAATAAAGATCGTTCTGGGGGCCAAAAGCGTGAACCCGATATGCCCCATAGATAATGCGTGTAATGCATGGGCGAAAAACGTACAGGATCTGTGTTATGACCGGAGTTTTAAAAAAAATTCTCTCTCTTTATGTCTCTTTATGGGCCGTATTTGGTATCATTAGAAAGAGAATTTCGTGGTTGTTATTGTAAACCACTCTTTTTTTTTCTATGATAATCCTATCCAAACACGTGATGTAAAATAGATTTATAAGACAAAATGGCGTCTTAAATGGCCCCCTTGACCAATTTTAAAAATCCGGCTTCAAGGTGCCCTGCGTATTGCAACTCGGAATGTCTCTGCAAATTTTCAAGGAAAGAAAACGATGTTTAGGGGGCGAAAAGCAGTCTGAAAAAATGACGTCATGGCCGATAAGTGTTATAATCGGGCGGAAACTCGGCGGAATTTGTATAGTGACCCTTGTTCGAATGCGATTTACTCAAAATTTTCTGTGTGAACATATACCATACTTGGTATCATTCGAAAGGGCACTTCATTGCGGTCAGTTTGACACCATTGTCATCTGCGCGCAAAGTACTGCACGCATCAAACGCGCTATTACGTAATGCATAGTAAATTCATCATTTTTGGCGATAACTTTGCGAAGGGGGCTTTAACATTTACTAAACTTGGCAGACAGTTGTCACGTATATGGATGCATGTGTCTGCCAAGTTTCATTGATGTAGGTATAAAGATCGCCATTTTAGAGCAAGTTGAAGTTATTTCGGAATTTTCTTGAAAATGGCGAATTTGGAGGGCAATTTTCTCAAATTTGGTCAGCGATAGGGTATATAATTTTGTATATGGCTGGAAAGGGCATATCTTCAAGTATTTAATTCCAAAAAAGAGTACGGGTCTGCCAAGCCATAATGGAGATACGGCCACAGAAAGAAAGCCAATTCCCAGAACTTTAGAGGGCGCTATTTATGTTTTGCAAAGCCATTGGAGCGTGAAATTTGGCATGGCTATGTGCAATTATGAGATAAAGATACTGTGAGATTTAAATACAAAACAGAATTTATATGAGAAAGTTATGGCAGTTTAAGATTATTTAGGGGTCAATATTTCAAGAATTTGAGAGATTTTTGACGGAGTCGGTTTCAGATTTGAATTTTGAGTACAAAGATGGCATTTTGAAGGGCAGGTTATACGTCGCAGATTAAAGAACATCTCTTAGAATATCTAGAGGAATTTGTTAGAAGTTTGTAGGATCTAGGATAGTGGAGATAGGAAGGAAGATAGAAAGGCCTTAAAATGGATCAGAAACGGACAAAATGGCGTCTGGACGTTTACGCATGAGTGATTTCAGAAAACGAAGAATGTAGTGACCTTGATGAGATGTTAGAGATTATGCCTATGAAGTTTGAAATGAATCGAGCAAGAGGAAAGGACCTAGATAGGAATAACAAGCACTACGTGCAAAACGAATGGGATTCCGGACGACAAGAAGAAGAAGTAAGAATACTAGAAATGCAATCGTGTCACAACGATGTGCGTGCACTGACGCCATGTTTCTACGTGTCAAACGAAAGAGCTTCTCTCGGACTATCCAGAGCAATTTGTACAAGTCTGTAGCTTCTGTGATATTGGAGATAGGTAGGGCGAAAGAAAGGCCTCAACAGTGACCTTGATGGGATGGTAGTGACTATGCCTACGAAGTTTGAAAAAAAGGGAAAGGACGTAGAAAGGGCTCGCAAGCACTGCGTGCAAAAACCAAGGGAATTTGGTGCATGTTCGTCATAGCAATAAAGATCGTTCTGGGGGTCAAAAGCGTGAACCCGATATGCCCCATAGACAATGCGTGTAATGCATGAGCGGAAAACGTACAGGATCTGTATTATGACCGGAGTTAAATTGTTTTTTCTCTCTCACTTTATGTCTCTTTATGGGCCGTATTTGGTATCATTAGAAAGAGAATTTCATGGTGGTTTTTGTAAACCACTCTCTTTTCTCCTATGATAATCCTATCGAAACACGTGATGTAAAATAGATTTATAGGACAAAATGGCATCTTAAATGGCCCCATTGACCAATTTTAAAAATCCGGCCATGAGGTGCCCTGCGTATTGGAACTCGGCATGTCACTGCAAATTTTCAAGGAAAAAAAAGGACGTTTAAGGGGCGAAAAGCAGTCTGAAAAAATGACGTCATAGCCAATACGTGTTAGATTCGGGCGGAAACTCGGCGGAATTCGTGTAGTGACCTTTGTTCAAATGCGATTTATTCACAATTTTCTGTGTGAACATATACTATACTTGGTTTCATTCGAAAGGGCACTTCATTGCGGTCATTTTGACACCATTGTTATCTTCGCACAATGTATTGCACGCATTAAACGCGCTATTACGTAATGCATAGTAAATTTATCATTTTTGGCCATAACTTTGCGCTGACATATTTGAATTTTACCAAACTTGGCGGACAGTTGTCACGTATATGGATACATATGTCTGTCAAGTTTCATTGATGTAGGTATAAAGATCGCCATTTTAGAGCAAGTTGAAGTTATTTTGGTATTTTCTTGAAAATGGCGAATTTGGAGGGCGTTTTTCTAAAATTTGGTCAGTGTTAGGGTATATAATTTTGTATATGGCTGGAAAGGGCATATCTTCAAGTATCTAAATCCAAAAAAGGGTACGGGTTTGCCAAGCCATAATGGAGATACGGCCACAGAAAGAAAGCCAATTCCCAGAACTTTAGAGGGCGCTATTTATGTTTTGCAAAGTCATTGGAGCGTGAAATTTGGCATGGTTATGTGCAATTATGAGATGAAGATACTGTGTGATTTAAATACAAAACGGAATTTATATGAGAAAGTTATGGCAGTTTTAGATTATTTAGGGTCATTTTTTCAAGAATTTGAGAGATTGTTGACGGAGACGGTTTCAGATTTGAATTTTGAGTATGAAGATGGCATTTTGAAGGGCAGGTTATATGTCGCAGATGAAAGGACATCTCTTAGACTATCGAGAGGATTTTGTTAGAAGTTTGTAGGATCTAGGATAGTGGAGATAGGAAGGAAGATAGAAAGGCCTTAAAATGGACCAGAAACGGTCAAAATGGCGCCTGGACGGTTATGCATGAGTGATTTCAAAAATCGAAGAAAGTAGTGACCTTGATGAGATGTTAGAGACTATGCCTATGAAATTTGAAAGGAAAAGGACATGAGGAAAGCACCTAACTAGGAATAACAAACACTACGTGCAAAACGAATGCGATTTTTGGATGATAAGGATAAGGAAAAGGAGAATATTAACGGGGCAGAATGTGAACGAAAACAAGGCAATGACGAAGGTCGTCATTGCAATTAATAACAAGAATGTGAACGAAAACAAGGCAATGACGAAGGTCGTCATTGCAATGTTTGAAGAAAATTTATTTTCAATTCTTGTCTATTCTCAGAAAGAACACACTAAAGTTTCTATGAAGAGGATGATTTAGTACGAGTGATTTTTTTCAAAATTAATTACATATTCTCTGTAGCGCTTTCAAACTGTTTGTATCGATAAGTCCTACTCCTAATAACATCGAAATTAATAATACCCGGAAATATGCCTTTGCTATCAATGTATTAAAGGTATTCGTAACTCTGGATTTCATGTGCACAAGGTCCTAAGTCAGGAGGATTGTTAGTACAGTTTGGTAAATTCAAGCCTTTATTAAATTTGACACTTAAAAAAACTGTATGACCTATTTTTCATATCGATCAAACTTGGAAAAGGTTGGATATTGATTATTGATCAAATCAATGTAAATGTTATACAAACTTGAATTTCAAATGAATCAGTACATGTGTAGATTGCTTTTATTTCATGTCTGTTCCAATATACCAAGTGAATGGCCTTTAAAAAGGGTGTTTAGAGAAAAAAAAAAATAGATAATACTGTGCACCATATAACTATTACTACACTTTCTTTTTTCAATGACCCTTTTCATGACATTTACATTAGGACACACACACCTGTATGGATGAGGCCTTTGCTTTCAATGTAGAGAAGAACTCCTCAGTGAATGCCTCTCTAAAGAGTGTCAGGTCAATCAGGTTTGGCATAGAAGACAGTGCTTCTGCTAGGTGGTGTGATGAGGCTGGTGTGGAACATCTCACATCATAAAGCTTGAGAGTCTGGACCTGCAATGTTTGTGAATATATTTAAACAGCACATATATACATGCATATGTTTTATTTACTAATTTCTGACTGAATACTTACATTTTACACAAATTCCATTAATTACATAGTTGTACCTTAATAACATTCCAACCAAAAATGATTGAAGAGATTTTATTTTCAATTCAATTCTTGTCTATTCTCAAAAAGAACGCACTAAAGTTTCTATGAAGAGGAATAGTACGAGTGATTTTTTTCAAAATTCTGTACGTATTCTTTGTAGGGCTTCCAACCTGCTTATATCGATAAGTCCTACTCCTAATAACATCAAGATTAATAATACTCGGAAATAAACCTTTGCTATCAATGTATTAAAGGTACTCATAACTCTGGATTTCATGTGCACAAGGTCCTAAGTCAGGAGGGTTGTTAGTACAGTTTGGTAAATTCAAGCCTTTATTGAATTTGGCTCTTAAAAAACTGTATGACCTATTTTTCATATCGATTAAACTTGGAAAAGGTTGGATATTGATTATTGATCAAATCAATGTAAATGTTATACAAACTTGAATTTCAAATGAATCAGTACATGTGTAGATTGCTTTTATTTCATGTCTGTTCCAATATACCAAGTGAATGGCCTTTAAAAAGAGCGTTTAGAGAAAAAAAACATAGATGTATATACTGTGCACCATAGAACTATTACTACACTTTCTTTTTTCAATGACCCTTTTCATGATATTTACATTAGGACACACACACCTGTATGGATGAGGCCTTTGCTTTCAATGTAAAGAAGAACTCCTCAGTGTATGCCTCTCTAGCGAGTGTCAGGTCAGTCAGGTTTGGCATGGAACATAGTGCTTCTGCTAGGTGATGTGATGAGGCTGGTGTGGTACCCTGGAGAGTTTCAAGCCTGAGAGTCTGGACCTGCATTGTTTGTCAATATAGTTAAGCAGCTAATCTATACATGCATTTGTTTTATTTACTAGAATTAATTTCTCATTGCATTCTTATATCTATCACCTAGGGTATGTATTACACAGCTGTATTCATATTAACATTCTTAACCTTAAGATAACTAAATAGATCTTTTTTTTAATCAATTCTTGTACAACATTCGAGTTTCCATCAGTAGAATGATCAAGTTATATATTTTTTAATAAAATATCCTATATCTGTTTGTATTGATAAGTTCTACTCCTAACAACACTGAAATAAATAATACCCAGAAATCTGCATATTTTATTCAGGGCATCGTTTAAGAGCGTTAAATCTGAGATGCATGTTTCTACGTTTCATCAGTGTCTGTGATATGGTGTAATATTGAAGCCCTAAAAAATTATAATTATCATTGCAGCATGCGCTAAATCTAGGATTATGTTTCAGAATCTGAGACAAAGTTACCCAATCCCTTTAACGTAGTGAAGGTATTCATAACTCTGGTTTCATGTACACAAAAAAGCTAAGTCAGGAGGATGTGGCTATTCAACAGTTTGGGTAAATTTAAGCCTTCATCTAAATTGGAAAGGGTTGGATATTGATTAGTGATCAAAATAACATTAATCTCATACACACAAGAATTTCAACTAAATATGCTCTTCTATACCGTGTGAGTCAAAAAAAAGTTTACACCTACAAAATTGCTTACTATTTTTAAAATCATCTATGAACAGTAAATTATTATACATCTTATGAAAGAGTGTTTTATCCCAAATCATTTGGTACCATTTTTGTGTGGTATGTGTTCACGCTTGGAGGAACAGGTGGCATTGTTTGGGAGAGTGCAAAAATCGACTTGCGCCAAAGTGATGCCTACAGTATGTATTATGTTGGGATTAGCGGAGTGAGAGAATTAATTGAATGTATCACATGAAATGCATTGCATATGTTTTTTGCAAAGGGCAAATTTACACACACCCACAAACACCCATGTTCCTTGATATTTTATATTCGATATTTGATATGTGTGGCATGATTAATTTTGTTAGGGATGCTATTTGGATCTGCAAAGACCGAATTAATACCCAAATCCCAATTGTTTTATTCAAACATCACATAAGCAACTTTGGCGCAAGTCGATTTTTGCACTCTCGCAAACAATGTCTCCTGTTCATCCAAGCGTGAACACATACCACACAAAAATGGTACCAAATGATTTGGGATTTAACACACTCTTTTATCAGACATATAACAATTTAATGTTCATATATGATTTTTTAAATAATTAGCAATTTTCTAGGTGTAAACTTTTTTTTGGACTCACACTGTAGTTTGCTTTAATTCAATATTTCATGACAATTTCGACATTTTTGGTAAATGGATTTTAAAAAACAAAAAGGTATTTGGAATTAAAAAAAGACATGTATACATGTACATCATATATCTATCACCTACGGTATGTTTAACACACCTGTATTTATATTCACATTCTTAACAACAACAACAAACAATTAAATAAATATATACATAAATACAATTTAAAAAAAATACAAATCATGAAAAGGAATATTTAAGTGGTCTTCTTCTTCTTTTAGATATTCCACATGTAATCTTTAAGGAGAATAAAACCCAACAAATTTTAAGTGATAGCCTTACTAAAACAAATTAGAGCCGGTCAAAAATATCTTGAAATTACTCCTATTTGATTACTTAGCAAGGAAAAAATCTCTCCATATTTTGCAGTTTCCTTGCTAGCCATTCTCGCATGAGAGTTGCCATTTTGATTAAAATAGTGATGTCATAGTAGTACGACTTGTGAGATACCCACTGACCTGTATACAATGTAGGACACTCACATGCGAAACACATGAAAATGGTTTCCTAAGAAGAATAAACTTTTTTGTAATGCATTCAAATAAATGGATCAAATTTTCATTGTGAACAGTGGTCTATGAGAGTGTAGGCCTATGGAGACTGTGGCAAACAATAGCACTTTACAAATTGTATGAAGGCCTACAAGTTGTGAAGTTTGGAGAGCATAATTGCCTATTTATACCATGATGTGATGGTTGTTAGTTTCTTGTCTTTCGGGTCATTCCATGTCAAATCACCCAAAAAATCTGAAAATCTTAACCCGACCATTTTTTATTTTGATGAAACTTAGTGTACTTGTTGAGTGTGATCTCACAGCGCCAAATCCCAAATTTTAGGTCAATTGGGTGAGGGGTTCGGGAGATACGGCCAACCAAATTTTGAGATTTTTGCAAAAATGGGGGTGGCGGGCCTACCTTTGAACCCTTGTATTTCGGGACCTAATTGGTCAATCTTCACAAAATTTGTATTGTTGTCATTAGATACAATGTTACATTAATGAGATATATCTGGAATCAAATCAGCCTGAGTGATGCTGTCGAACAACTTAATAATATTAAATTTGCATTTTTCTGAGCAAACTAAGAAAACCTAGGTCTATAGATAGACAAAATGATGGCGGTGGTGCTCGGTTTAATGGTGTAGGTCAATCTACACAGTTTTTAGTACAACAGGGGGGAGGGGGGGGGGGATCTGCACATAATATGCGTTTTTAAGAGGAAAGGGTCATTCCATGTCAAATCACCCAATGGTTTTAACCCGCCCATTTTTTATTTTGATGAAACTTAGTGTACTTGTTGAGTGTGATCTCACAGCACCAAATCCCAAATTTTAGGTCAATCGGGTGAGGGGTTTGGGAGATACGGCCAACCAAATTTTGAGATTTTTTTCAAAAATGGGGAAGGCAGGCCTACCTTTGAACCCTTGTATTTCGGGACCTAATTGGTCAATCTTCACAAAATTTGTATTGTTGGAAAGGGTATTCAATAAGAATTCCAAATCTGCCTCCATTTTGAAAATTTGTACATGTTGGGGTACTTTGACCTCTTGACCTAAGATTTGACCTTGAAATTGACCTTGTGGATCACGTGACCTTGACCACATTTTTTATGAAATGTAATCTCTGACATGTTCACTTAAACATATAAAAGTTTCAGAGATATAATATTTTTTGTTTAGGAGCAATAAGGATTGAAAGTACCCATACTTACAGATATTCACAATAAACCCTATTATAATGTATACAACACATGCAATATGCACAGTACAACATACATCTTCCACATGCTTTTTTGTTCCAGTCATATCCATTCTAAATGTCAGCAGTACTTGAATAGAAATAAAATGACAAGTTCATATAGGCCTAAAGGGTTAACAGGATGTATGGCTTTAGGCCTCTGAGTCGGTTCTAGGATAATTACCCCCCTGGAAAATTAACCCCGAGGAAATGTTCCCCTCCCCCCCCCCCCCTGAAGACAATTACCCCTGAGGACTATCATACCTAGAGGACAATCTGTCCCCCCCCCCCCCCCGAGGACAATTACCCTCCCCCCCCCCCCTCCCTGGAAAATTACCCCTCAAGGATAGTTACCTCCCCAAAAAAAAATCTGCTTTGATTAAAACCAACTTATTATCAGGATGGACTTTGATCCCCTTTAACGAATAGGGGGGGGGGGGGTAATTGTCCTAGGGATTGTCCTCGGGGGGGACAGATTGTCCTAGGAGGTAATTTTCTGGGGGGTAATTGTCTACTGGGTGTGATAGTCCTCGGGGGGTAATTATCCTCGGGGGGGGGGGGGAACATTTCCTGGGGGTTAATTTTCCAGGGGGTTATTATCCTAGAACCGACTCAGAGGCCTAAGCCATACATCCTGTTAACCCTTTAGGCCTATATGAACTTGTCATTTTATTTCTATTCAAGTACTGCTGACATTTAGAATGGATATGACTAGAACAAAAAAGCATGTGGATGATGTAAAGTCTGTATGTTGTACTGTGCATATTGCATGTATAGTATACATTATACATGTAATAGGGTTTATTGTGAATATCTGTAAGTATGGATACTTTCAATCCTTATTGCTCCTAAACAAAAAATATGATATCTCTGAAACTTTTATATGTTTAAGTGAACATGTCAGAGATTACAATCCATGAAAAATGTTGTCAAGGTCACGTGATCCACAAGGTCAATTTCAAGGTCAAATCTTAGGTCAAGAGGTCAAAGTACCCCAACATGTACAAATTTTCAAAATGGAGGCAGATTTGGAATTCTTATTGAATACCCTTTCCAACAATACAAATTTTGTGAAGATTGACCAATTAGGTCCCGAAATACAAGGGTTCAAAGGTAGGCCTGCCTTCCCTATTTTTGAAAAAAATCTCAAAATTTGGTTGGCCGTATCTCCCAAACCCCTCACCCGATTGACCTAAAATTTGGGATTTGGTGCTGTGAGATCACACTCAACAAGTACACTAAGTTTCATCAAAATAAAAAATGGGCGGGTTAAAACCATTGGGTGATTTGACATGGAATGACCCTTTCCTCTTAAAAACGCATATTATGTGCAGATCCCCCCCCCCTCCCCCCTGTTGTACTAAAAACTGTGTAGATTGACCTACACCATTAAACCGAGCACCACCGCCATCATTTTGTCTATCTATAGACCTAGGTTTTCTTAGTTTGCTCAGAAAAATGCAAATTTAATATTATTAAGTTGTTCGACAGCATCACTCAGGCTGATTTGATTCCAGATATATCTCATTAATGTAACATTGTATCTAATGACCGAGGCTTCCTTGGTTTATTTGGGAAAATGCAACAATAATTATATTTAGTTGTTTGATATCATCACCCAGTCTGATTGTATCTAAATGGTATCTCTAGATAATAGTTTTAGTGTCGATGCGATAAAGGGAATTCCTAAAGACTTACAATCATGAAGCTAGCTAGATTAACCAAGAATGTCGTTCAGAAATAATTTGACAGCCAGGCAGTCAATCATGTTAGCATCTAAGAAAGGGACATCTCACTGATGTAAAGGTTTGCTCTCCAATCATATTATTCTTTCAAAACACTATGATTGTCAATCAAATTGGAACCTACATGTATGAGTCTAAATCAATTTCTTACTGATATTTAGACTATATAGCCGTTACAATGTTTCATTAATGAGATATATGAAGGAAAGGGAGGGGGTGTGCAGGAAATAAATATACTTTCTTCTTTTACAAAAATCAAGGGCAAGACTAATAGAGAACTAGAAATGCAATCGTGTCACAACGATGTGCGTGCAATGACGCCATGTTTCGATAAGTCAAACGAAAGAGCTTCTCTCGGACTATCCAGAGCAATTTGTACGAAGTCTGTAGCTTCTGTGATATTGGAGATAGGTAGGGCGAAAGAAAGGCCTTAACAGTGACCTTGGTGGGATGGTAGTGACTATGCCTACGAAGTTTGAAAGAAATTGGGTTAGGGGAAACAACCTAGAAAGGGCTCGCAAGCACTGCGTGCAAAAACCAATGGGATTTGGTGCATGTTCGTCCTTGCAATAAAGATCGTTCTGGGGGTCCAAGCGTGAACCCGATATGCGCCGTAGACAATGCGTGTAATGCATGGGCGGAAAACGTACAGGATCTGTACTATGACCGGAGTTAATTTGTTTTTTTCTCTCTCTCTCTTTATGTCTCTTTATGGGCCGTATTTGGTATCATTAGAAAGAGAATTTCATGGTTGTTATTGTAAACTACTCTCTTTTCTTCTATGATAATCCTATCGAAACACGTGATGTAAAATAGATTTATAGGACACAATGGCGTCTTAAATGGCCCCCTTGACCAATTTTAAAAATCTGGCCACGAGTTGCCCTGCGTATTGCAACTCGGAATGTCACTGCAACATTTCAAGGAAAGAAAAGGACGTTTCGGGGGCGAAAAGCAGTCTGAAAAAATGACGTCATAGCCGATACGTGTTATAATTGGGCGGAAACTCGGCGAAATTCGTATAGTGACCCTTGTTCAAATGTGATTTACTCAAAATTTTCTGTGTGAACATATGCCATACTTGGTATCATTCGAAAGGGCAATTCATTGCGGTCAGTTTGACACCATTGTCATCTGCGCGCAATGTACTGCACGCATTAAAGGCGCTATTACGTAATGCATAGCAAATTCATCATTTTTGGCGATAACTTTGCGCTGACGTTATTAAAATTTACTAAACTTGGCAGACAGTTGTCACGTATATGGATACATGTGTCTGCCAAGTTTTATTGACGTACGTATAAAGATCGCCATTTTAGAGCAAGTTGAAGTTATTTCTCAATTTTCTTGAAAACTCCATATGTGGAGGGCATTTTTCGCAAAGTCGGTCAGTGTTAGGGTATATAATTTTGTATATGGCTTGAAAGGGCATATCTTCAAGTATCTAAATCCAAAAAAGGGTACGGGTCTGCCAAGCCATTATGGAGATACGGCCACAGAAAGAAAACCAATTCCCAGAACTTTAGAGGGCGCTATTTATGTTTTGCAAAGCCATTGGAGCGTGAAATTTGGCATGGCTATGTGCAATTATGAGATAAAGACACTGTGAGATTTAGATGCAAAACAGAATTTATATGAGAAAGTTATGGCAGTTTTAGATTATTTAGGGGTCCATTTTTCAAGAATTTGAGAGATTTTTGACAGAGACGGTTTCAGATTTGAATTTTGAGTATGAAGATGGCATTTTGAAGGGCAGGTTATCCGTCGCAGATGAAAGAACATCCCTAGACTATCTAGAGGAATTTGCTAGAAGTTTGTAGGATCTAGGATAGTGGAGATAGGAAGGGAGATAGAAAGGCCTTAAAATGGACCAGAAACGGACAAAATGGCGCCTGGACGGTTATGCATGAGTGATTTCGAAAATCGAAAAACGTAGTGACCTGGATGAGATGTTATAGATGATGCCTACGAAGTTTGTAAGGAATCGAGCAAGGGTAAAGGACCTAGATAGGATCCACAAACACTACGTGCAAAACGAATGGGATTATTGGACGCTAGGAAGAAGTAAGAATATTAATAATGTGAACGAAAACAAGGCAATGACGAAGGTCGTCATTGCAATTAGAGAGTGAACTCATCATCATCATCATCATCGATATACGGGAGTGAGGTAGTCCTGTAGGTCTCCCGGTCGTCTTCCAATATATATGTTCAATTGTCAGTTTGCGATTTAAGACGTAGTGCAGAATGCGTGGATGTCAGGTGATATGAAATTGTTTAACAAGCCAGTGTTTATCTAGACCAGTTTTAAAGATACCCATATTACGTGCAGTGACTAGGGATTCTGGCAGTTTATTCCATAGCTTGATGACATGTTTACTGAAGAAACAGCCTGCGATGAGTATTAAACAGTTTCAATGGATGTCCATGAGTGAATTGGTACTCTGGTCTCTTGAAGAAATGTTCTGGACTGAGTCTGTCGATACCATGAAGTATCTTGTAAACCTGGATCATATCGGCCCTCTCACGGCGGTAACGAAGTGAGAATAGATTGAGTTTCTTAAGTCTTTCAGGATAGGAAAATGAACTCATACCAGGAATCATTCTTGTTGCTCTCCGTTGCACAGCTTCAATCTTGCGGTCATCTGCCATGAAACGGGGATTCCATGATACAGTACAATATTCAAGATGTGGGCGTACCAAGGTTTTGTACAGAGGTATGAAGATGTCCTGATGGGTATTGACAAACGCTCTTTTGATGATCCCCAACATCTGGTTTGCCTTTTGTATCAAAGCTGCGATATGTTTCCGGAAAGTCAAATCCTTGTCAACTAAAAACCCCAGATCTCTTTCTCTATCAACATTCTCCAGAGGTCTACCTTCCATGACGTAAGTCTGTTGAGGGTTGTTGTAACCTAGATGAAGGGTTTTGCACTTTTGAGAGTTCAGAGGAAGTTGCCACTTAGACGACCATGCAGATATGCCATCTAAATCAGGTTGCAGTTGATGGCAAGAAGTCTGACATTGGATAGGTGAATAAACTTTGGCATCATCTGCGTACAACTGAGTGTGGCTGGTTGTGACATCAAGTAAATCGTTGACAAACATCACAAAAAGGGTCGGTCTGAGGACACTGCCTTGCGGGATGCCACTAATGACATCAGTCCACTCGGGATAACATCCATCAACTGATACTCTTTGAACCCTTTGTGACAGGAAATCTTGAATCCATAAAAGAAGAGGACCACTTATTCCATACGATGTTACCTTGGTCATAAGTCTGACATGTGGCACAGAGTCGAATACTTTTTTAAAGTCCAAATACACAACAACAACAGGATTCCCATTGTCTAAGTAGTTGGTCCAATCTTCTAGCTGAGTTAGCAGTTGAGTGGAACATGATCTTCCAGGAACAAAACCCTGTTGAGCATCAGTAAACAGTTCATTCATGCTCATGTGACTTACAATAGCGTCTCGAAGGATAGACTCCATTATTTTAGCTACTACTGCCGTCAGACTGATTGGGCGGTAATTTCCTGGGTCTTTTCTATTGCCCTTCTTGTGATTAGCAGTGATATTGGCTGACTTCCAGTTTAGGGGTAGCACAGATTCATTGAGCGACAAATTAAATATCAATGACAAGGGTGTACACAGCTCACTTGCAAGTTCCTTCAAGATTTGCGGGTGGATATTGTCTGGACTGGCAGATTTTGAAACTGTCAATGCAACAAGTTTCTTAGCAACGACATCAGGTGTTATAATTACATGGTCCAATGTAACATTAGTAAAAGAGTTTGACACACGTGGTATAACAGACAAGTCTTCTTTAGTAAAAACTGAACTTAATTGTTCGTTAAGGACATCAGCTTTCTCCTGCGCAGTGCATGCCGTAGATCCAACCGTCCTTGTGAGGTTAGATATCTTTGATCTGGTTTTAGCCTTGCTGTTGACGTATCTCCAAAAGATCTTCGGGTTGGATTTTGATTCGAATGCAACCTGTTGCTCAAAGTTACTACAAAGTTGTCTGGTCATGGTCCGTAAAAGGTCTCTTTCACGCATATAAGCAGTGTAGTCCCACCCCCTATCTGAGCTCAAGTATCTCTTCAATAGTCTTTGTTTCTTCTTTGACAAAGTTACTGCTTTACAGGTAATATACAGATTTCTTCTCCTGTCTCTTTTCACAGACCTTTTAGGAATGTTTTTCTCCATAGATATATACAGCATGTCTGAGAGTAACTTCCAAGATTCAGTACATGACCGGTCAGCAAAAAGTTCCTCCCAGTTTTGCTGGGCAAAAGCTCCTCTCATTATATCGTAATGTCCCTTGTCAAAACTATATGTAAAAGATTCCTCCTCAGCATCGTTGCTATCCAACACCAGGTCGACCATGAGACATAAATGATCACTTTTACCAAGAGGTGGTAGATATTCAATATTGTTGACTATATTCAGTTCGTCTGTAAACAACAAGTCCAGGACATTAGGTTTTTGTCCATCCCTGTGTCGAGTTGGGTATAAAACATGTGCGAGGAAAAAATCCTGGGTCGCTGTCAAAAATTGTTGAGCAGGGTGCTCATCAGAACAATCGGCGTACCAATTAGGCCAGTCAATCTCTGGGTAATTAAAATCACCTCCCAAAAATAGATGCTGCTCCTTCCTAGAAGCTATCTCAGCTACCAATTTGCATAGCTGTTCATTGTTCGACGGGCTGGATGAGGGGCTGCGATAAACACATCCCAGCAAGAGGGACATGTTGCCAGGTAAGTTCACTGAGCACCATATAGATTCACAAAAATCTATGCTGAACGTAACATCAGTAACTGATAGAGTTTCCTTAATATAAATTATGACACCGCGTACTCCAGGCTTGTCAAAATTACAAAAAGTATCATATCCCTGAATATATGCAGATACAGGGAGTAATGGATAAGCTGAGTTCTTTGGGCAAGCTTCCGTTATCATCATACAGTCAAGGTTATGTTGACACACAAGTAATTGAAGCTCTGGAATTTTGTTCATCAATGAATCTGTGTTAGTATACAAAACCTTGAGTGACTTTGACTTTCTAACTTTGCATAGTTCTGAGGAGTCCAAATCATCAGCCTGTAGTCAAACAGACGGTTCACCCGCACTACTTGTAGAAGCACATTCATGGGTAGGCGAGTCAGCGCTATGAGACACAGTAAAGATGTCTGTCTGTGATGCAGATTGGCTATTTGATGCATGCTCATGTTCATCAGGGGAAACAGGACGTGGTGTGGGCAGGAAACTTCCCAGTTTCAGGTCCCTGTTTCTGCGTGCTTGAGAGACGATTTTCCCGTTCTTCAAAAACAAATCTACTGTACCTCACCATTCCTTCAGCTCTTCATAGGTCGCCTGTCTTTCCCTACGTTGAAATGGGGTTAGATCAGGCTGCAGATAGGTTTTGTTCCATGTATCAGTTTTTCGTAGATTGCGTGACGAAGACAGAATCTCATCTCTTTGCGTACTATCCTCGAGACGTACAAGCATTACTCTTGGTCTTGGCCTAGACCCTTCTTCTTGTTGATGGCGACCGCCAAGCCTTGGCACCTTTTGTATCTTAGTGCCACTGATTTGAAGCCCGCTAGTGATTAGGCTTTTAACAGAGTTAAATTCTTCCCTTTCACGATCAGCAGTAATAGCGGCGGTAGATTCTTGTAGGTTGTAAATCACAAAATTGTTCTTCCTTCTATCTCTATCAATGATCTCCTCCATTACATTCACACTATCATGCACACTTTGGGGCATGACCTTTGCTTTAGCAGAAGCATTGTTGTTCCTGTTTATATTCTGTGCTGGATCTGTAGCGCTATCATCTGAGGCAGGGATACTGTACGCCGCCTGAGAATATGACTTTGCTGCATAAACAGAACCTGCAGCTTTCTGCATGCACTTCAGGTCATTCTTCACCTCACCGATCTCCTTTCTGACATCGATTATCATTTTCTCCACCAAACCAGTTTTAAGTTGTGGGATGTCTCCACTTGCACAAAGACTTGCTTCTTTGGCAGCCTCAATTGCTCCATGTTCACACCGCTTACAAAACCAATGTAAATTGGAGGTATTAGACAGTACATTGAACACCTCAACACTAACATCTTAACAGTGCAGGCATGCCTACTTCATACATGCTTCACATTCGATCATTAGATCCATAGCCTCTTTCTTACAGTACTCACATGTAAATTTCTCTTTGCTGTAAGTATCTGGTCCTCTAGTAGTACTCTCCTTACTGTCCTTCTTTGGCTTTGAGGGCCTCCTGCCACTCCTGCGCTGATTCTCATCTGTTTTCTCAAGTGAGCGTTAGAAGTTGATGAAGAAGAAGATCGGCTACGCGTTGCTTGAGCTGCAGTCGAGGGATTTGATTGATCCGAAGATGGCATATTTCCGCTTTCAAGATTTTTTCCGAATGGAGATAATTTTGTTAGAGTCTTTTGTAGTTTTTCCATGGTGGAGGCTTCTTGATTTGTTGTTTTTTGATCCTCCATAATGTTGAGAAAAAGAATTCAAATGGAAAAAAGAATTCAAAATGGCAATCCTGAGAGCAGCGCAAACAGTGGTGAAGTACCAGCGATAAGAGAGGTGAGAAGCTCACGATGTATATAGCTCCAACGTAAATTGGAGGTGTATGACGATAAAAGTAGGACCAGTGAAAAACGCTTTTCGCCGAGCGCTCGAGCAGGGACGATAGCCACTGCCACCGGGGTCCGGTCGGCACAGCTAGCTAGCAGTCGATCGTACCGATGTTGTGGCATTTGCGAATATGTTGACACTTGCGACACATGGTTTCATGAAAATAATAATCCAGTACTGAAACATCATTATGAGAGAAGATAGGAAGAGGAAGTGAAAAAAGACAGATAGAGAGACAGAAAAGGATGAGGGTATAGAAGAAATTTTTTTAAATTTGTTAACAGGAATACTTGACAATTCATTACATAGTGGAAGCAAGAGAAGTAATAATAAAACCGATGGTTGTCACAAGAAATCTAAAAAGAGCATTTGTACCTTTGTATTAAGTTTAAGATTCATGGAGGATGGATTAGTTTGTAATATTCTATAGTTTTAAGTTCATGATAATATCAATGAAACCAATTAAGTTGGCATCAAAAATTATTCTACCTAACTTCTAGATTAATTTAAGCATTTCAAATATGTGTCAAACTGATCATAAACATCCTTAATCTGGGAGTACCTTGTTTAGTTCGGATACAAGGATTTAAAAAAAAAATAACTTCATGGTTTGACAAAATCAATGTCAGTAGTAGTTCAATGGACAAAATCACTTGAAGATTTGATTCCGTGGACAAAATCACTATATGAGATTGATTTTGGGTCAAAATCAATTATTTGGAGTGATTTTGTGACAGAATCATACATGTATCACATACATGGTGCCCCACAGCGCACAGTTGGAAGTTGGAAGTGGAAGGGGGGGGGGGGGGGGTGACATTGAAATGTTGACATCTAGTGCAGTGATATTTGTTGGCTTAGTATGCTTAATTCACAGTTCCTTTATAATTGACCTAGGAAAAAAATTGATGAAATCAAAATTGATTGATGTGTAAAATTGTCACTTCTTGCATTTTTTCCTAGCCCTGGCATTTTACCTGTAATATTTTAACCTCTCACACTTTTACACCAAATAAATTCTCCTTGGTAGTTGCCAGGGGGGGGGGGGGGGGGTAAATTGTCCAAGGGGTACAATGTAGTTGTCCAGATACAGTGTATGGAAGTGATTTAAGTCATGCACACCGTGCTACCCATGGACACTAATCATATACTCCTCTGTATTTATCTAATTATTGTATATCTTTTAATTGTATTTTGTGTTATGCGATGTCAAATTTAACATCTTCCATTTTGTAAATTCCATAGAGGGGCCAGAATCGACTAGCAAATACATGTGCTATTTTCTGGAATTTCATAAGTTGACCTTTGTGAAGCTGTCCTTTGACCTATTTACTCAAAAATCTGATGAGATTGTCTTCCTCTGGTGATTCATACTATCATCAAGTTTAGAGTTCACATCTCAAGTGGTTCTTGAGAGATTACATTAGCAAGAAATTGGGTCGGACAGACGGACAGCCCAAAAACATAAAGTCTCAAGCAGCACCTTTGGTAGGCGGAGGCCAAAAAATGATAATAATAAACGCCTAACTTTCAGTCTTTCACCAATACAATATTTATATGATTAAGAAAATACATACAGTATATCTGACTTTCAGTAGATGCCAAAACATGTTATACAATCCTTAATCCCAAGTTGTAAGGATTATGCAACTTCTCTTCTTGCAAATGCGAATGTGACCGATACTAAAAGGCATGATCAGAGTCCAAAATAAAGGCAAGAATCACTCTGCCTTCTTTTTTCTTCCCATTGATTGTAGCCTAAAATGAGATTTTGTATTTATCTAAAAAAATGTGTATATTATTGTTTCCTACCCAATGTTTTACATGTGCTTTCTATTTTTTTCATTCATAAAGCTCAATAAAAAAACAAATTGGCAACTCTGTGACATATCTTGCAAAGTCCCCTCCCTTTGAACCTGTAATAAAATACTCTAAAAAATGTATGATTTCCCTTAAGAAATTTGTCAACCATACATGCACCCTAAATGAAATTATTACAAACTTTTTTGTATGCAACCCCTGTGTGAAACAAATCTATTCCGTCATCGATAACCAAGAAAATTAAAGTTGATGAAATTCTCTGCAGAGAGCAAATTGGAGAGGAGCTTACAAGATACATTAAAGTGTTGCAAATATGTGTCCCACTGATGACAACATCAACAATTCATAACTTATGTATCCTTGATCAGATATTGTTCAAACTTTCACTTATTTGTTTCTCTTATTTTTCCGCATTTATTAAAACCAACTTAATATCAAGGTGGACTTCCCCTTTAAGTATGTTGTGATCTTCTTACATGTGAGTTTATTTTAGAGCATTCAAGTTGTATAAGCATACAACTGTTTACATGGTGTTTCCCACCCACCCTCTAGGTTTCCACGGTTAGTTTTCACACTTAAAGGCTTTTGTTAACACTGCTGCAGCCTTAGTGCAAAGACCATTGATATATTCTTCTGTCAAAAGAACCAGCATATATGAGATATTGAAAGGAATTAAAGAAAAGTAAAATGTAGATTAGAAAAGGAAAGAGATGATAATGGAATGAAATTGAATTAAAAACTCACACATACATGTACTTCACAATTGTGGATGAACTGCTCACCTTTAATTCTTTTCCTTTCCTTGCAAGTGTTTCAAAAAAACAATGATGGAATGCAGCATTTTTAAGACAAAGCTTCTTCAAGGATGATATGGAGCATATCATCTCTGCCACATCAAGTGACACAGTAGGTCCACAATCTCTCTCAATACGGAGGTCAACCTGGAAAAAATGACAAAGTAATTACTGATGGGATTCACAATAAAGATGTTCACTTGGATCTAAGCCATACATGAGTAACCTACATGAGCGGTTGCCTTAAATGTGCTGCTAGAACTACAGAGAGTAAGAGGGAAAAGGAAACTATAAATATAGCAATCAGTATTACCGCGCAATGCGAATGTATCCCCTGTTTGGCACCAATTTTGTGTCATCCTTATGTTCAAAGGAGGGACAAAGATCCCCTCTCCCCTCCCTGAAACAAAAGGATGAAATAGACATTGCCACTAGTGGCTCAGACTACTGTCAAGACTAGGAGCAGCATCACCTTAAAAATATGTGTAGATTGTACCAAGATACATCCCCATACAAAATTTGAAAGAAATCCGTCATAAAATATGATCTGCAGAGCGCACACTCGACACCCACCAAAATATGACCTTTGACCCTATAATAGATGAACACAGTGGCAGCATCATCAAACACAAAAGATTTGTAGATTTGATTAAGATACACCTCTATGGTATACAAAATTTGAAAGAAATCCTTCAAAAAGCAGTGTGGCAGTAAGAGCGCACAAAAGAGACAGATGACCAAAAAGCCAAAAAAGTAGCCAAAAAGTAAAGATTTGTAGATTGTACCAAGATACATAATGTACATCTCTATAGAAAATTTGAAAGAAATTCATCCAAAAATGGGGTCTGCAGAGTGCACTCATGCCATCCTGCAAAATATGAACTTTTGACCTTATAAAACATGGGACACTGGTGGCAGCATCACCAAAAACTATAGGTGCCTAGATTTTTACCAACATACACTTCCATACTCAATTTGAAAGAAATCTGTCAAGAAATGATGCAGTTCTAGACTGCACACCAGAGTGCACACAAAACAACTTAAAAAATATAACCTTTGACCCTATAAAAGATGAAACACTGGAGGCAGCATCACCCACATCTAAAGGCTTTTAGATTATACCAAGATACACTTTCATTCAAAATTTGAACAAAAATCCCATGAGAAATATGGCTTATAGAGTGCACACAAACAATCCAAAAAAGTATGGCCTTTTACCCTATAGGATGGAACACTGGGGGCAGCATCAACAAAAGATATAGGTGTGTAGATTAAGATACACCTCCATACAAAATTTGAAAGAAATCTGTTCAGGAATGTGGCAGTTAGAGCGCACACAAGAATATGACGCAGCAGAAGCGGCGGTGTAATGTTGCTGCATATGAATCCAAAGTACCCCTCCGGCATACAGCCGGAGAATACAATAACTATAAGGGGACAGGCTGAAGAATCGTTTACCATGTAATAAATAGATAAACAAAATTAGAGAAGAGTTGAAGTCTAAGAACATGTTTCAAAGGAGATCATTCAAGTCCAAATCATCTGGTGCCTCCTTCGTACCTTCATACCTTGACGAGGACGTCAAGTCAATTACATTAAAGTGACTCGGCAACATTGCCTCAGATTCTGAAACAAAATCCTGGATTGAACTCATGCATGCTGCAATCATAATTAATAATTATAAATGTTAAATCTGAGATGCAAAGCCCTAAGTGTTATCAGTGTCTTTGATATGGTCTAATATTGAAGCCCTAAAAAAAATGCGCTTCAAAATGATCATGAAGTGCCTCAAAAGAGTAAAAATCTTTGAGTGACCGGTTTTACCATACTCGTTTTCCCCAATAGACTGTAGTGTTATGAAAACCGTTAGGAAAACGCAAAATTTGATTTTGATTTCCAATCATAAATTACTTGATAATCAGACAGGCGATCGGCTCGTAAAAGCCATGGGATTCCTGACTGACCTTAGGTTTATAATTATCATTGCAGCATTAGCTAAAATCCAGGATTTTTTTTCAGAAACTGAGACAAAGAGGCCGTTCACACCGGCAGAGATAGGGAGCGCTAGACCGCGCTATCTCTGCGGTTTGGAAGGTACAACGTCGTTTCGGTCCGCCCAACAGCGAGCCACGGCGAGCCAAAACGGCGTGCCACTAGAGCACCTCTTGGGGGTGGTCCACGAGAGATAGCGCGGTCTAGCGCGCGCTAGAAAAAAGGGGGTGCTACGACAGACCGCGCTATCTCATTGCGGTGTGAACAGCCTCAAAGATACCCAATCCCCTTAGTGTAATTGACTTGACGTCCTCCTCAATTGATGCCTTGTAAATTTGCGCATTTTGTATTCTTCTTTTTTACCCAAATCACATTCGTTTTGCCCGCAGCTAGTCCTTGTTATTACTTATTAGGTCCCTTTTTCTATCCCAATTCATTTCAGATTTGTTATGCATACTCTTTGCCATCTAATACTAGTCGCAGAACTGATCGTCCAGTTTCGGGACCGTTTTCATGCCTTTCTTTCATCCTACCCTACCTATCTCCACTATCCTAGATGCTACAGACTTCTTACAGATTACTATAAATAGTGCAAGAGTTCACCATACAAATGGCCCTTCAAAATTCAATCTTCATAAGTCCGAAACCGACTCTTCCAACAATCACTAAAAGTTCTTTAAATATTGACCAATGAAAAAAGAAAAATTACCATTACTTTGTGTCATATCAATTTCTTTCAGTCTGAAATTTTTACAGCATCTTTATCTTTGCATTGCACATATTTCTGCTAAATTTCACACATCAATAGTCTGCATGATATGAATAGCATTCTCTAAAGTTTTGACAATGGATGTTTATGGGGCCATAGCTCCATCATGCCTGGCTTTATCAGTACCCTTTTTTGGATTTAGATACTTCAAGATATACACTTTTCAGCAACAACAACAAAAAAATTCATCCTACCACTGACCGACTTTGCACAAAATTGCTCTCGTAAACCATACTTTTCAGGATAATTCCTTAAAAACTTCAACATATATATGTGTTCAATTTGCGAACTTTATACCTAGGTCTATGAAACTTAGCAGACATGTGTAATCGTGTATCAAACTACTTGACAACCAAATGCCAACTTTGGTAAAATTTCATGACGTCGATCATCAATAGGTTAATTTTTAAAATGCTGAATTTGCTATGCATCACATACAATGCGTGACATACAATGCGTGACATGCATGTAGTACCTTAGTGTGGATGACAATTAATGGGTTAAAATGACCACAATGGAATACCCTTTCAAATGGTTCCATACACTGTATATGTTCACTCGGTAAATTTTGAGTAAATCGATATTGGAAGCAGGTCACAATTCGGATTACCGGTACGCAGGTTTTCTGCCCAACTGTAACACGTATCGGCTGTGACGTCAATTTTATTCCGGGTGGCCAAACTCAGGGCATGTCTCATAGCCCCAATTTTGAAAATCTGTCATCCGGACATTTTAGATGCTATTTTATATCCTGCATTACAATGTATCGCTCTACATGCGTCATGTATTGGTACGTTAGCATGCAAGGCCATATACATGTAGGCCAAAGCATATATGGAAAACAATACGTGCGTAATGACATGTGCCTTGTTGCGTGTTGTGTTCATTGTACATAGGATCATTGATCTAGTTGCTCAGTTTATTTATCTGCTCAAAGAAATAGAAATACGGGCATCAATGCATGCATATCATCGCCGATTGCAGTTCTAGCTAATTAATGATGCATGTTCCGGTTTTTTAATGTATATAAATATATTACTTTTTGCTATGCTTACTAAATTGCCTGGGTGACTACGCATTTCGACTTTACATTTTAACCTGGTGACTCTGGGAATTGGTGCTAATGCATTATTTTTAATACAAATTTCTTTATTCCATTGTGTTTTAATTCTTTCCTCTAAATTACGTCTTTCTCTACTGTTACGGTTTCTTCGTCTACAATACTTAGTTTTCCAGGAACCTATAATATACAAGCACTGCTTTTTAATAGGTTCCTCGATCACATTCTACTTAATCTATTATATGAATTGAGAATCATTGAGACGTGCTCATTTATACTACATGTATTGTATATTTTTTTATTTTAAATGTATGTCTATATTTTTAGTAAAATGTGGAACAATAAAAACTTGAACTTAAAAACTTGAACTTGAACTAGTTTAACAATTATTACTGTTTAAACCTCCTTGATGCACCCTTCCATAATTATATACTTGTACTGTAAGAAAATTGCAAAAAGACCTAATGTAAGAAAATGGATGAACTAATTTTGTTTATCAAACTATGATCAAACTTACCACATGTGGTCCAACGAATGCATAACCAGCTACAGTGTGTGCTGTCGTGTTTTGGGATATGGTCAGCACAATCTCCTCTGATGAAACCCTGTCCTTCACCAAGGCTGCTACATCTGGGTCCTGACTCTCAAAGGCTACATCAACAATGAAAGGTAACTCTTTAACTATGTCCAATGAATCCCTGTTTACTCCCTGAAGCATAGACTTCATTACATGGGTTGCAATACTTTTGTTCTGTGACACAGTGAAGTACAGTAGATACCTAAACTCCTCCTTCCTTGGCAGCACTACTTCCTCAATCAGCCTGTTGAATTCATTACGATCTGATTCATACAGGGAAGCAAGATGGACTCCAGCCATGTACTCCTGAAACAGTTTGTGAGGGAAGAAGACTGGCAATTGCACATAGGAATTTCCCTGATGTATGTCCATGCTAGTGGTAATTCTGTCCTCCTGAGACAAAATCCCAACCCTACAGGCAGTGTCCTTGGATTCTGGGCATATTTTGAAATCATCTTCACCAAAAACCAAGGTATTTTCTAGCAAACCGTTGAGGGCCTGTTTGGCAATTGGTCCAAGGAGCTCATCAATTTTTTTCAAAGAGGCAAGAAGTGAGGGGCTGCCTACTTTCTTCACCTCTTTCTGAGCATAATGTTCTTTTAGAAAGGCAATCATTGTTTTGAATATTTGAGAAAAAGTTTTCAGTGATTTCATTTCCTTTAGTTTTTGCTCACCAACTTCTTTCCACATAAGACACAACATGGCTACATATATAGGATAGTGGGCCATGTTCTCAGATATGACATCATTCTCATGGGTGAACTGGATAAGCTGGTTTGCTTTATCCTCATTCATTGGAAAATATTTGTGAATGTAAAGTGACAAATTCTCTCTGTTGAAACCCTCAACATGAATGAATGTGTAGAGCTTCATTAGATCACCATCTGATCTAATCTCTACTGCCCTCCAAGGGCGAGTGGTAACCAAGACTGGGCAAGAGGCAAGTTGATCTGAACAAAGAATATCTACAAGTCTAATATCACCAGTCTCAGATGAGCTTCCACATGCCTCTGAAGAATTGACAGTTGGCTGTGATGGCCTAAGTTGAATTTGATCAGTAGACTGTGATTTGCAGGATTTTGGCTTCATGATTTCGCCATTGACTTCGTCTAGCCCATCAAATGCAATGAATACCTTGTCAGGATTTGACTGAATATAGTCACTAATTTGAGAAACCGTTGCTGGATTGTTTTTGGCCAGATAAGACTTTGCAATCTCGCCAATAGTGTGTTGCTTAAATTCACGTAGAGGAACAATCAAGACCCACACAAAGCGACTGAAATGCCTCCCTTCAATCCAGTCCCAGGCAATCTTAGCACAAAATGTAGTTTTTCCAGCCCCTGCCTCTCCCTGAACCATGATCCGCTTGGGGAACTCTCCATTGACTTTGAGATCAAGGATATCATTGTAATCTAGTATTCGTTTCTCTGTCCTATGTTCTTCTAGTAAGACAAGATTAGTATACATGTCTTGAAACTGCACAGTGGAAGCAGGATTGAGAGGATCAGCTCTGATCTTACAGACAGTTGACCTGTACTTGAACTTGAAATCATTTGCACACCGCTCAACCAGTTCAGGAGAAAGTGGTTTGGTCTGAGATCCAGCTGAAGGAGGTTTGGTCTGTGATTCGAGCAGTCTTGATGGCCCTCCTGAAAATACATAGATAATCCATATTCACATGATTATATACACATAAACATGTATTTTGATACATCTGAAAAGATTTTAAAGGCATGAGGCTAATAGTGTGACCTACAACTAGGTGCATACACTCATGCAAAGACACAAAGTCCTACATGTTTGTCTGAATTTGTATGAAGTCAATTATACATCCGTGGGCAGATGCATAATTATAGTTATCATAATGAAATGACGCAAAAGAATATAATTTGTTTGTAGAACATGTACACATGAAGAAAGCTGACAAATGTTAAATTCTGCTGTCACTCAAAGTGCTTGTAGAGAAAATATCTAGGATTAACAAATTTAAATTAGTAAATTAGAGGTGACGTCACGCTATGAAAGCTACAGAGGTGACGTCACGCTATGAAAGCTACAGGTTGTGCCACTTAAAACTTGCTGATAAAATCCGTCAAAACCTCATTGATCCGTGATGTTTTACACCCGGAAATATCAGAATTAGCATGAGCAACCGTCGACACAAAAAACCATTGGAAAGGGAGCCTTATTCTCTTCGTCAAAAACACGGAAAACGAGATTTAACATCTTCCCAACCTAGCAGCGGTGCCGCACAGAAACCAGCAACCCAAATCACAGAACAAAGCTCACGCCCTGTTAAGAACAACATTATGGCGTCGAATAGTGAGTCTGTTAGTCGCACTGAATTCCTTGAATCTATTAACAAAATTATAGAGAAACTTGATAGTGTTAATTTGAATGTAACATCAATGAGGAGTGAGATAGCAGAAATCTGTAAGACGCTAGCCGATGTGGAAACTGCGGCCACGGACACAGCAGCAAGGCTGACAACCATAGAAAATGTCACTTAATTTGCCTAAAATGGAGGAAAAAAGGAAAGAATCTGAAAGTGAGTTGAGAGAGATTATTCTTGCTATGGAGATTCATGACAGGAAGATGAATTTGTTAATGTACGGCGTCGCAAAAAGCAATGATGAATGTGTGGCTAATGTTGTTCGGAAGAGCTTTGAGGAGATCGGGTTTACACATGAGGAAGCTCAAAACATCATTATTGTGAATACACATCGACTTCCTCGACGGCCGTTTCAGCACGTTCAAGGAGAGGAGCAAAGGATGCCTACACCTGATCCCATCATAATTCGGTTTGCCATCACGCCTGATGGCGACGCGGTCTTGTCAGCATACCAGAAGTTGCAAAAACCGGATACAACGAGGAATCAAGGAGCACCCCGTCCTGCTCGCCCAGCGTTTAGAATAGTTACTGATCTACCTGCAAAGTTAAAGAGAGAGCGGTTCTTGTTATGCTAAGTTCACACCGACGCCGAATTGATGGCGCATTAAATCGGCGAGCAAAGCGGCGGCAAAGCGTAACAAAGCTTAATTAAAGCGTAAAGACCGTAATAGAGCGTGAGAAAGCTTTGAGCAATTTGGGACATTCGGCAAGAGCGCCAATTTTTTTTAAACTGTTTAAAAATTTGAGGCGATCTGTCACGAATTGCGTAAAGCGGGGAGAGCGTATTAAAGCTTATCAAAGCGTCACAAAGCTTATCAAAGTTTTGCTCAAAGCGTAGGAAAGCTTAACAGAGTTTAAATTTTTGGCGCTCTTGCCAAATGTCCCGAATTGCTCAATGCTTTCTCACGCTCTATTACGGTCTTTACGCTTTAATTAAGCTTTGTTACGTTTTGCCGCCGCTTTGCTCGCCGATTTAATGCGCCATCAATTCGGGCGTCGGTGTGAACTTAGCATAACATATCTCAGGAGATCGTGAGATTTTTTGAAAAAATGACGCCGAATTGATCGCCGATTTAAAGCGCGACATTCGGCGTCGGTGTGAACTAGGCATTAGAGAAAACAGCGTATCAAATCAGACGAAATTATCATAAATCTACCAGAATCCGGCTGGTGGGCACCAAGTTGCGACTAGAAAGTAGAGAAAAGGGAACAGCAATGGCATGGAGGCAAGTGGTTGATTAAAGTACAAAAATGCTTTAAGCATATGTCAAACAGAATTCACTGAAGAAACGAAAACACCTTACATTTCGACATTGTAAGATTAATGAAACTGTCCTGAAATGAGGACTTACATGAGCCATAATTATGTCAGGAGGCTAAGGACCGATTTTTGTTTTCTTTCTTGTTTTTGCCTTCAGAGAAAATAAATCGGAATAAGTCTTCCTCAGAAAGGAAAATAGACAGGTGTTAAATGTTTGTTCTACATAATGTATGCCAGTTCGAAATACCTGGAGACGAGTACATAAGAAGTGAATATTAATGCTGTGTATACACTGAATCGGATTTGTGCGGTTTTTTGTTTGTTTCCTGTTATAAATTTGAACGAGATTTTGAGAACCTATGACTTGTGAGGCGGTAACCTTCAATGGAATCTTATAGGACGACTCAGTATTTAATGTCAAGCACCCACGGCACTGGAGAAATGAATAATACCTTGTCCTTATTTGAGAATACTATACAAAATGACTGTCAAGAATTTGAATTCTCTGGATTTTTATTTTTTTCATTTTAAAAGTAAATACTGAATTGCTTGTTCGTCAGTGCTGAAAGAAATTACTTTATTCATTTAATTTATTGAATTGGATCTTTCGTAAAAAAAGCGATGTGTACAGCACTATTCTTTTTGTTAAGTGATAATAATTATAGATATTTTGGAAAGATATGAGATCATATAAATTGATTTCTCTTTATGCTGTGAAGCACCAGTAATACTATAAAATTTCGAATAAGGTAGCAAGTATTGCAAATCTGAATGCGAGTGTTTAAATTTGATATATCTTTGATTTTATAATGTAATCAATATATCAGGGTAAAGTAAAACAATCAGCAACTTCTGTGACATAGATCAAGATCATAAAAGAGTACTTATCGTTTGCTCGTGTTATATATATAATATACAACTTATGTGTTTAGTACCTATTGGTGTTGCTATTGTCTGGATGCCTAAAAACTGATGTTGAGTACTAGTGTATGTCTATTACATAATCTGCTAAAGATTTACATGTAATAAGAATAGATATAAGAGCATTTTTAATGATCTTTTTCCTTGTTATTATGGATGCATATACGAAAAATGACAAATCTTCTTGAACGAAGCTGAATGTTTTGTTCTCTTGTACCTCAAAAAAAAGGTACGAAGAGAAATTGGTTCTTATTAAAATAAAAAATTGCTGTCTCTTTCAAAGAGAAGACATTGTTTAATCAATAGTTTTAATCATATGAAAGCAACGTGTTCTACACAGATTAATTCTTTTTTTGAAGATATCAAAATATTGATGTGAGACTTATGAAAGGCAAGAGATCATACAGTTTTCTTGTTCTTTAATTCTCAGAAGCAGTTCCACTGTATAATTTTAAATACGTTGATAATCATTATAAATCCGAATATGGAGGTTAATATTTTAATTATCTTTGTTTTTATATCTTGTTATCCAAAGCCAGGTTAAAGGAATATCATATAGCAATGTATATACATGTATGATATGAATTAAGACTATGATCAAGGGCTAGTCGTTTCCGCAAAAGTACTATGGTCAAGCTATCGATCTTTTTATTATATTTGACCTCTTCTGTGAAAGGGGAGTTTGTGTTTAGATTACCCGTGTGAATCATAGGAGGTCGCACATTTGTAAATATGTAAAATAATTAAGTGTATACATTTCCCGGACATGACAAAAGTTATCATACAATAAGCAGGATTGTGTGTGATTTAAGCCGGTATGCCTTCTTTTCAAGGGAGAAACGTTTGATACATTTTCCCTCTTAGTTGGATTGGTGGGGTTTCGGGGATCCACAGCAAATATGTGGACACCTGTGGCTTTCTTGGTATTGCGTCTTGTCTCGCTATCAGAGACATATGTGTTTTTGTTTTGTAGTTTCGTTTGTGCTAGACATCGCTGTAATTGTCATAGGTGTTGCAGTGTAAGCTGTTTCGGTGGACTAGTGCTTAGTGCTGTCAGTGTTATTTGTTTGATGTTACAAAAGAAAAACTCCACAGGATTTGATTTTCATAGTACCGAGGTAAAGTTAATATTCAATGGCTAGTTTCAATATAATTTCTTTGAACTGTCGAGGTTTGGGAAATCGCGAAAAAAGAAATGTTTTAGAATTTGTTAAGTTAAAAAAGTTCCAAATATGTTGCTTGCAAGATACACATTTTGTAGCTGAGGAAGAAGCTTCTATAAAACGATTTTGGGGAGATAATTGTTTTTTCAGCCATAAAGCGCCAAATGTCAGAGGTGTTGCTATTTTGTTTGGGGAAGGGGTGCAATTTAATGTAAATAAGATTGAGTGATCAAAAGAAGGGAAATTTGTTGCGTTAGACCTACAGATATATAGCTATGACATAACATTAATATCCTTGTATGGTCCTAATCACAATAGTGTTAGTTTTTATGCAGATATTGAAAGACTTGCTTTGGATTTTGATAATCCATTAACAATTTTATGCGGAGATTGGAACTTGGTTCAAGATTTTGATAAAGATACATATAATTATATTCGCCTTAATAATCCTAATGCCAAGAAAAAAAGTCGATCAAATGAAAAATGATTTAGATTTGATAGACCCATGGAGAGAATTACATGTCCTGGAAAAAAAATGTACATGGCGGCAACCTACTCCCTTTAAGGCAGCTAGATTGGATTATTTTTTGGTCTCCACTGAACTACTGTCACTCATTAATAAAATAGAAATTTTACCTGGGTACAGATCCGATCATTCCCTGGTCAAGCTATCTTTGAATTTAAATCATTGTATGGTAGGTCGAGGTTACTGGAAATTCAATAATTCGTTGTAAAGGGATGATAGTTATGTGGGGAAAAAAAAAAAAAAAATTAAAGATGTCATTCAACAAACGATTGAGACCTATTCTGTCCCATATAATAACAATGCAAATAGATTTGAGGTAGAAGGACAAGATACACAATATGAATTTACTGTAAATGATCAGTTATTTTTTGATACGTTGTTGACCATAATTAGAGGTGAAACAATTTTATACTCAGCCAGAAAGAAAAAAAGATTGGTAAATTTAGAATACGATTTAGAGAAAGAAATTATAGCTTTGGAGAAGGCTGTGAATAAACGTATATGCAAATTGGTCACTACTGAAAACAAGGAGATAACATCGCATGATAATATTATATCAGAAGTTTTATTATTCTACTCTAAATTGTATAAAAATAATCCTGTTGTTGATGTAGACTTAAATACAATATTAAATGATCCAGATATAAGTAAATTAACCGCTTTAATGTCACAGAAGCTCGAAGGAGAACTCTCCATCGATGAAGTTCATCAAGCACTTATAAATATGAAAAATAATAAATCACCTGGTCTAGATGGATACACCGTCGAATTTTTCAAACATTTTTGGAAAGAATTACACATATTTTTAGTGAGATATTTGAACTCTGCATATTCATCCGGAATGTCCTATACACAGAAGTTAGGAGTCATCACTTTAATTCCCAAAGGAAAAAAAGATAGACATTATTTGAAAAATTGGAGACCCATATCTTTATTGAACGTGGTGTATAAATTAGGTTCCTCTTGTATAGCAAACAGATTAAAGAACGTACTTCCTTTTCTTATACATGAAAACCAGAAAGGCTTTATGTCAGGGCGCTTCATTGGAGAGAATATCCGTTTGTTATATGATTTATTATTGTATACTGATATCAATGACATTCCTGGTTTATTGCTGCTTATAGATTTTTTGAAAAAGCATTTGATTCTATTTCTCATGATTTCATTAGAAAAATATTGCACTTTTTTAAGTTTGGTCCCTCTATTGTAAAATGGGTTAATGTATTCTATGAAAATGCTCAATCCTGTGTATTAATCAATGGACACCTGTCTCCAAGATTTTCAATAGAGCGAGGTTGTCGTCAAGGAGATCCCATGTCAGCTCTTATCTTTCTATTATGCACCGAAATACTAGGTCTCTTGTTTAGAAATTCCGATTCCATTGTTGGTTTGAGCTTACCTGGTAGACAACTTAAAATAATTCAATATGCAGATGATACTCTTCTAACATTGAACGGGTCAGTAATGGAATTAAACAGTGCATTAAACATTTTAGATAAATATAATGCAATGTCTGGTTTAAAAGTTAATATACAGAAGACACATGCGATTTGGATTGGAGGATTTAAAAACAAGAAAGATGGTGTTCTTTTGAATAGAAATCTAAATTGGGTGTTTGATGATTATTTCAGATATTTAGGTATAGACTTTTCTACGGATTTGCCCAAATTGATAATTCACAATTATAATGAAAAATTTAAAGAAATAAAAAGTCAAATGACATCGTGGTTAAGACGATACTTAACTGTTCTTGGAAGAATCACTGTCGTCAAGTCATTGTTGGTATCCAAATTAAACTACCTTTTTTTGTCCCTCCCTAATCCTGGTGAAAATCTTTTGAAAGATATAAATGCTCACTTTTATAGATTTATATGGGGGGAGAAACCTGATAAAATAAGTAGAAATCAAATGTCACAAAGTTACTCAGACGGAGGGGTTAAAATGATAGATATATACACACATTGCCAATCATTAAAAATATCCTGGATTAAGAGATTAGTAATTGGCTCAATAGATAGCAATATCCTCTGTCTTTTGCAATCTTTCTTGCCTGAACGGCAAGATTTAAAATTATATATGGGAAACAATTATTTTCGGGAATTGGCAGGTAAAATAAAGAACCTTTTTTGGAAAGAAATGTTCATGGCTTATAGTACGCTCTTGTCCATGCATTATGATAACATTTCTTGCCAACCCTTATGGAATAATGATTACATTAAAATAGGCAATAGCTCAATATATAATAAAAAATTGTGTCAAAAGGGAGTTCGTTTTGTTAACGATATTTTAGACACAAATGGTGATTTTTTTTCTCTGGAACACTTTCAAGAAAAGTATAATATTCAAATAAATTTTCTTTTTTATTGTGGATTATGCGATGCAATTAGACAAGGGTTTAACAATTGTACTATTTTTAACAAGGTGCCACAACCTCTTTTCCCAGATACAATGGCATTTGTTATGAGACGTATTAAAGGATGTTCACATATCTATGCAATTTTATTAAAGAGAAGAAAAGGACAATGTAAAAGTTTTCTTAAATGGAAATGCATTTTCGACCTGAATGATAAGAGTTGGGAAACATATTGTTCTATTGGATTTAATTGTACCATTGATGTGGGCTTACGATGGTTTCAGTTTAAAGTCTTGCAACGCATATTATATACGAACGATCTACTGTTTAAAATGAATTTAGTCCCAAGAAAAGAATGTACATTTTGTAATGAACAGATTGAAGCAGTTATACAGTGCGTCCCAGAAAAAACGAAACCGAGAAGTATCGACGTTTTATCATAACTTAATCACAACCATAATTAATGAATGATACATATTTGGAAAGCTTAGAGTCTCCTCTTTCATGTGATGCTACTCAGATGATGCATTTTCACGCATGAGTGATTAAAAGCAATTTGAAGGCAGAAAACCAAAAAGACATTTGGCGGGCGGTATCTGAATTTCGAAGAAAAATTCACATTTCTAGAAAGTTGAGTTTCTGCCCTTTCATATGACACCTCAATCAGGAAAAATGAGCGAGGAATAACAAAGTTCTGTTTGTTTAAAGTAGCCCTTACATTTTCATAATTTCAACAAGCGAATTCGTTTTCACTGGGTGCCTGCCGTAGCAAAAAGCAGATTTGACAAAAGACTTAACTCCGTTTCGTTGACAATCAGCCATGCATGAAGACTCTCGTCTACGGCTGATTGTCAACGAAACGGAGTTAAGTCTTTTGTTAATTTCGTTTATTGATACGGCAGGCAGCCAGTGAAAACGAATTCGTTTAATAAAATTATGGAAATGCAAGCACTACTTTAAACAAACAGAACTTTGTCATTTCTCGCTCATTTTTCCTGATTGAGGTGTCATATGAAAGGGCAGAAACTCAACTTTCTAGAAATGTGAATTTTTCTTCGAAATTCAGATACCGCCCGCCAAATGTCTTTTCGGTTTCCTTCCTTCAAATTGCTTTTAATCACTCATGCGTAAAATAGGCATCATCTAACTAGCATCACGTGAAAGAAGAGACTCTAAGCTTTCCAAATATGTATCATTCATTAATTATAGTTGTGATTAAGTTATGATAGAACATCGATACTTCTCGGTTTCGTTTTTTCTGGGACGCACTGTACATCTGCTATGTGATTGTATGCATGTTAAAAATATTTGGGGTAGGTTAGAACACTGGATTAATACTGGAACCGGAAATAAATTAACATTTTCATTACAAGATAAATTATTTGGTTTAAAAGGTTCAAATAATTATGCATTGAATTGTATACTGATTGTGGTGCGACAGATGGTGTATACTTGCAAAATAAAGAAACAATTGCCCGACTTTGATAATATTAGAGTTTTGATTATAAATTACTTCAAAAACGAAAAGTATATTGCAAATTCGAATTGTAGAAATAATAAATTCACAAGAAAATGGTTTCAATTCAGGAATTTGTTTACTTAAAATGATATTTTGTCTGTATTTGTTTTTCTTTCCATGAGTGTTAGAAATGAATTATTGATTTGTTATTTTGTGTTAACTCAACAGTTCATCAATACTTGTATCTTGAAAAGCCAATTTTATTTTATTTATGTTATTATGTAAATTATTTTGAATATATATTTTTGTATGTGTTTCAAATGAAAATCAATACAATCCCTGTGGAGGGAAAAATATGAAGAAAAAAAAAAAAAAATTAGTAAATTATGTTTAAAAATACATGGGGCCTGATTAAATTTGACACTTGTGTAAATTGTGGCAAATGTATAGAACACAGAGCATCACTCACTTTCTCTATGGTAAAAACTGACTTCACTTTTATGCATGGTTTTCTTTTGTTGTAGCAAGAATAGGGCTGGGAATTCCAGGTAAAGTTTTAATTTGGGTACCCGCTTAAAATTTCGGGCTTTAGAATAAGAGAAAAATATTTATTTTGTCTTATATGAATGTTCTCTTTCTACTTTTACACCAGATTTTGACATTAAGAGGCATGATATCAGCACTAATAAAGCAAACATGGATGAAAATAATGTCAATTGTTAGAATGTACCGATCTGAGCCGAGGTACACATGTGTTTATTGTTTTCGTTGATAAATGAAGTCACTTCAATTTTAAGGGGCATCTTTTTCATTGCCATCCATTTTTGGGAAATGGGTATCTCATTTTTTGACCCGGGACCCAAGGCTCTCGGGCGGGACCCCTGGTACCCGGTTTTTAGTCCCAGCAATAAGCAAGAATTAGTGTCTGTTTACCTGTGCTGTTTGGAATAAGAGGCTCGTTGAGTAATCTGTCTGATAGGCCACCCAAGTCAACCTCTCGTAGTTTGTCTGCCAAGAGCTGCCGCTTGTTTGAGTGTGGAGGTTGCTGCTTGACATTCCATTTCATAAAGACATCCATCAAGGCATCTTTGAAGCTCTTCGGATTCTCAATCAGGGTTGCCTTTAGCTCAGCATGAGAAAACTCTAGAGATATCCCTACATTGTAGTAGTAAGAAGGATCGATATCCTGGGCCAGCTTCAGGAACTCCATTTCACTGACAGTACTGTAAAATGAATAATAAATCAATTGGGTATGATAGGATATTAGTTAAGAGAGCATTCTATCGGCTGAGAAGCTATTATGTGATGCTCAACCATTTGTATTACGTGGTTGAGCGTGCAATAAAACAACATGGGGGACTGCAGAATATATTGCCTGTGAGATCAACATTTGAAACATATTGCCCCAAATTGCAGGTGAGGGCAGTATTGTTCTGGCAAAGGTAATCATTCCCCCAAAAGTAGAGTTTGGCAGTAAATATGATAATGGTGAGGACAGAAATAATAATAATAAGAAGAAAACTAAATTACTAATACTTCTGATGATAATAATGATAATGAAATTTACATTACTATTACTAGAATTGATGAGATGATGATGATGATAATGATGATGATTATAATTATTGTCATTATTATGATCATTATCATTACTATTATTACTTCTACTGATATACAACCACGGCTTCTACTACTACTACTACTACTACTACTATCATTATTATGATTATAATCTGTATCATGCATAGTCTATATGCATATTTTGTTTTAACATATAAAGAGAAAGTTGAGTTCGGTGAAAGGTGAAAATAATTTGTGAGCCTTTTCATTCTGTTTATGTTATTGTGGAAGAGCATCGTAGAAATAATGTTCCTTGAAAAAGAAGGCTCTTCAAATGCCCTCATATTCAAAATATGACAATTAATTTGTTGTGGACCACACTTTCATGCTACATGTTTGTGTAGTCCTATATACACATTTCTGTGTCCAGTACAGTGCATGTGACTTTTAGCAAGACTGGGCAAAATAATAATGTTGACGACTACATTGTACATGCATGATCAACCTTTCAAATCACCTCAACAACGTTTCTTTTCATGACGTAAAGTCCTCGTAGCAAAATTGAAATACTCCCTTGCTTCTTGCTTGGATGGAGGTATTGGGAGGCTGCCAAGAACCACTGATCCCCAGGTCACCAATGTGGTTTTGCCAGTGCTCGTTGCTGGAAGGGAGAAGAGAGATCGACAGATCGCCATAGTAACCCCCATAGTAACCACTGACCTCTAGGTCAATGGTAGTAACCCTAACGTGACTGCACTGAGTTGCCCACATGTGCGGACGAAGTGTCCCCCTAATAAAAATCCGCGCAGAAATAAGTCCTCATTAAGAAGCTGAACTCCGTTGCACGAGTATTCACTGATAATAAAAGTACATGTTAATATCAATTAAGATATAACGAGCTTCTGACACAAGACAGAAAATCGTTAAATAGTGCAGTGTAAAGAGAATTTTCTTGTTATTATCAATGCGCGGGTGAAGGGGGTGTTTCAAAACCCGAGTTTGAGGACTCATAATTTATGAATGGGGTTTTTCAACCAGGAAAAACCCCGAGGACTGTCGCTTCGACTTGGAGAAAAAGACTAGGACACTATAGACTGAGAAGAAGAAGAAGAAGAAGAAGAAGAAGAAGAAGAAAAGCGGCCGCCAACCAGAGAGAGATCGAGAAGAGAGAATTAAAATTTCGGAGAGAGAGAGAGACCGACACCCGGGGAATGGATCGAGAGACAGACATAAATAAACATGAGAGAGGGATTGAGAGAGAGGTGGGAGAGACAGAGAACTAGGGAAGGGAGAGATAGATAGATAGAAAGGAGAGGAGAGAGAGAGGGGAGAGAGACTGAAGGAGGCAGCCTGAAAGACAGAGTCGGAGAGAGAGAGAGAGACGGAAAGTAGCGCGAACTATGTTTGGAAAACAAGTTGATCAGCTGGGTTAGGCCTCCTCTGCAGCAAGCAAAGAAGGGGGTATTTCAATACCCGACTTCATGGCCATTTACTCGGGTTTGCGAGCTACGAGGGTCAGACGTAATGTTTGCAATGCAATCGCGTGACCAGAGCTAAACTTTATTGTTACCCCCTAAAGGTTACTACGTACTACTAGTATATATGAGTTTACTTTGAATCATCGGGTCACCATTTCGGGTCGGGGGTTCACGTCACCCTGCATTTCGTGAAAACTCACGAAATGTTGGGGGTAATGTTGTGAAATAAACCCCTCTCATCTACAAATGGTCTGGTCTAATTTACCAGACACTTTGTGAAAACCCTAAAGCAAATCTACTACAGTAAACATCGCATCCTGAACGTATATTCACATGATCTTTTGTTTCACGAAAGGTCGTGTAACGCAACCACCCGACCGGACGCGATGACCCGATGATTCAAAGTAAGCAAGTATATGCATACATGTATGTACCTTTCTGAAGCGTTAGGACCTGGATTGGTTTCAACGTCACCAGATCTCATCAAGAGGATCAGGAGCAGATAGAGAAGGCAGAATTCATCCATGGTTTAAGATGTCCTTCTCACTCTACAGAAATGTAGTCCTCTGCCAAATGCAACAATATCTGAAAACAATATTTAAAAATATAGATATTACGTACATAAAACAGATGAAATAACTATCTTTCAGAATTTCAATTCACTACATCTATTTAATAATAGTTTAAGGTTTTAGGGGCTTTCGACGCCATAAACTTTTCGCCCCTGCCTCCTGAAACCCGCCTTTGGAAAGAATGGCTGGGACCAGCCACGAAGCTGTGCCTCGCAGGGTTAATATTCACGAAATGCTGTATTTGGGCAGAAAACAATGATTTTTTTTGATTTTTTTTTGTAGTCAACAATCAGGGCACCCAGGTTTCTATCACAGCACACAATGAGCATCATCATGTACAGCACAATAGAGATCCCGGGAGTGTATTCAAGGCCCCTCGAAGAAGAGGCACATGCAGGAATGCAATCAATTTAATAGATAATCTTTGTTAAGTGCCTCGTTACAATTATTTCATTCACCCGTTACAAATAATTTTATTTCAATAGTCAGAATGTGAATTACATGTAGGTAGGACAAACATTATTTCTTGTCCTAACAACATGGAATAGTCTACATGCAATTTGCATTCTGACTATCACTATGAATATGACGGACAAATAAAGCGGACAAAATTTACAGTTCCTCATTCTACCCTCATCAATTGCTGTGCCAGTGGTTGACAAAGGAACATCCCTTCACTGCTATTATGTAAAAAAGGGTAGCACAGGTGAATATACATGTGACACCTGTTCTACACATTTTACATAATAGCAGTGAAGGGATGTTTCTTTAAGTTTGTGTAGACATCTAAAATGAGGAACTGTATATTTTGTCCGCTTTCTTTGTCCAGTCACCAGTGGAGTACCGCAAGGGAGCGTGCTCGGCCCACTTCTCTTTGTCATCTACATAAATGACCTTCCTGACGAGATTGAGGCAGCAGTCAAAATCTTTGCAGATGACACCAAACTGTATGCTTTACCTTTACCTTTACCCGAGATTCTGGAAGAATGCTGTGTTCTCAGCAGTCGGGCTTCCAGTTCAATTCCATTTTCTTCCTTCTCGTAGTTGGGTGTCTTGTTGGTAGGTTTGTCTGGCTCAGTTCTGCGTCAGGTATTCTACTCATATGGGGAGCAGAACCGCTTGTCCTTCCATACTCGATCCAGTCTGGCTTTAAAGGCATTCACTGTGGTAGCAGTGACTACCTCATCAGGAAGTGTGTTCCAGTCATTGATGACACGTTGGCTGAATGCATCCTGCCTAATCTTCGTTGAGCATCTTTGTTTTACGATCTTTAGACTGTGGCCTCTTGTGTTGCTAGTCGAGTGTTCAAAGAAGGTATCAACTGGGATGCGTTCAAGTCCATGGATGATTTTGAAAACCTGAATCATGTCGCCTCGTCGTCTGCGATATTCGAGGGAGGGAAGGTTGAGCGCCCGAAGTCTCTCTATGTAAGGACGGTTGCGGATGTCATAAATCATTTTGGTAGCTCTCTTCTGCACCCTCTCTATGGTTTTGGAGTCTGTCTTGAAGCGAGGGTACCATATGGAATCTCCGTAATCTATGAGAGGTCTGACAAGGCCTTTGTATAGCTTTGGAATTGTGGACCTGTCTCTGCACTCAAAGCTGCGACGGATGCAGGAGAGTACTCCGTTGGCTTTCTTGACTGCATATGCCACATGGTTATGGAACTTTAGCTCGTCATCAATGAGGATGCCGAGATCTTTCTCCTCAGATGTAGCTTCAAGGACATCATCTCCAAGGGCATAGATGTGTTTGACGTTTCCTGGGCCTATGTGTAGTACTTTGCACTTTTGTGTGTTGAAGTGCATTTGCCATGTATTGCTCCATTCCATTAGTGCATCAAGGTCAGATTGGATTGAGCACAGATCATCTTTGTTGGATGCTTTGCCATACAGTTTAGTGTCGTCAGCATAGATCTTGACAGACCCTTGAAGTCCATCTGGTAGGTCATTGATGCACAAGACAAACATTGTTGGGCCGAGAACACTAGCCTGCGGCACTCCGCTCCTTACTTTAGTCCAGTCAGATAACTCATCATTGACTCTAACTCTTTGGCATCTACCTTGGAGGAAGTCTGCTATCCATTCCTTAATTTGGCCACATATACCATATGTCTCAAGTTTTGATAGAAGGCGAAGGTGAGGTACACTATCGAAAGCTTTCTTGAAGTCTAAGTATACCACATCGATAGGGGTTCCTTTATCCAGCATCTCAGTCCATGCCTCCATGACAGTCAGGAGCTGTGTCACACAAGAGCGTCCGGGAACGAAGCCATGCTGTTCATCACAAAGTAGGTCATTTTCCATCAGGTGGGCAAGTATCTCATCTCGAATGAGTGACTCCAGAATTTTGCATGGTACTGATGTCAAGCTGATTGGTCTGTAGTTCTTAACATCCATCTTACTGGCTTTTTTGTGGACAGGTACCACATGACTGACCTTCCATGCACTTGGTAGTTTGCCTTCCTTCAATGATGCATTGTAGATTATGGAGAGGGGCTCTGAAACTGAGGCGGCTGTTTCTTTTAGAACGCAAGGGTGAATGCCATCAGGTCCGGCACATTTGTACTTCGACAGCTTGACAAGCTTTTCATAAACATCATCTTCAGAGATTGAGATAGATGTCAATGTCACTCCTTTGTGTCTTTGTGGGAGTTTTGGAATGTGCCCTTTATCCTCATCAGTGAATGTAGTGGCGAAGAAGGTGTTCAATGCATCCGCTTTTCCTTTATCAGTTGATATTCGTTCACCGTCCGGAGTTCTGAGTTCGCCTAGTCTGCAAGAGGTTTTGAGTTTGCTATTTGTATACCTCCAGAATGCCTTGGGATTTGATTTCACATTCATAGCCAGGTCTTTCTCAAAATTCCTACATAACTGCTTGGTCAGAGTTTGCAGCTCTTTGGCTAATCTCCTTGCTCTCATGATGTCCACAGGATGTTTGGTCCTCTGTGCCTCTTTCCAAGCTCGATGTTTCTGGCTTTGTTTCCTCATGGCCTCTCTAGTCATCCATCTCTGTTTCTTCCTGCTGTGTTTTGGTTTTGACTTCGGTATGAACTTCTCCATTTTTTCAGTCAGGGTGACTAAAAAGAACTCCCAAGCATCCTCTACACTTTTATTCTCCAATTCAGATTCCCACTCGATTTGGTCTAGCTCTTTACACATATCATCATACTGCCCTCTGTAAAACTGGAGGTGAGGAGTAGGGGTGTGGGTGTCAGGTGTGTATACTGTAAGGCCAAAGAGGATTCCAATATGATCACTTCTTCCAATTCCAGGTACATAGTCTATGTGGTTGATCATGCCGTCCTCGTTCGTGAAAACCAGATCTAGCATACTGGAACGTTGGCCTTCTCTGTATCTGGTATGTTCCCCAATGTGTTGGTGTAGATAACAGTCAGCGACAGTTTCAATGAACTCCTGTTCATTATGGGACCTTGCCCTTCCAAGCTTCCAATCAATGTTGGGATAGTTGAAGTCTCCTGCTATTAGGACATGGGAGGAGTTGGTTGATGTGACTTGTGTAAATGCTCGTTTCAGTTCCTCATGGTTGTCTAGTGATGGGCTTCTGTACATGCATCCAATCAGTAGTTTGTCTGAGCCTCTTAGAGTAATTGAGATCCATACTGACTCATGGAAACAGTGCTGCAAATCACATTCACTGACAAGGTGGTAAAGATCTCTTGCGATATAAATTGCAACTCCTCTATTACCATCCTCCAGATTGCAGTGCAAATCATATCCCTCTAAAATGAAGTCTCTATGTGTAAGGGGGTTTTGGTGGTTCTTGGGGAACACTTCTGTCAGCAAGACAAGATCGACGTCATGTGATTGAAGAAGAAGAAGTAGCTCGTTTCGTTTGTTCAGAAGTGAGTCACAGTTTGTGTAGAAGATTTGTAGCTTCCTATCTCTGAGTTTCCTTTTGAACTTGCTTTGATTACCTCTATCTGTATCAGTATCTCCCTCTCCTCCATCATGACTATCATCACCATTGACAGTGCTATTATCATCATCATTACTCTCCAAATTGATTTGAGTGCTGTCATCTTCACTGTCACTTTCAGTGAAAAAATCAGAGCTTTCTGACATCAGGCTTGAGTTCGTGTGGTCAGTACTTCTCATGGGACTTCTGTAACAGCTTCTTCTCTCATCATTGTCACTACATCTCTCAGTACTTCCATCTTCTTGTATTACACCTTTCTAGTTATCAGCTTTAACAATATTGGTGATATTCCCCTCTCCCAAATCTCTGATACTCATGTCAATGTGGGATTGCTGACATGAGGGAATCTTGTTACATGTACACATGTCATTTTTGTAGTATCCTTTTGCTTTAAAAATGTCCCTTGTGACATTATTATTATCAGCACTGCTGCACTTCATTTCTCTTCCTATTTGTACTGGATTTCTTGTAGCTGGTTTTGAAAGATTCTTGCAATTCCATTCCGCAGTTTCTTTTACTGCTGTATTACTGTGGGGTGATTGCAGATTGTAGTCTGTGCATTGATGCGTTAGCTGACCATCTATTACTAGGTCTCCTATTCTATTTGAGTCTATACGTTGCACTTGATTCAGGCGCTTGTAGTTGGCCAGCTTTGCACAGGAGTCATCACTTATCGTGTTGCATTTCTCATGTTTGCCGCGTCTATGCTCATACCTCTCATCATTGTTAAAGTCTGTTTTCTCTTTCCTTGCAGCACTTTTCATTTGTTCGCCTTCTGCATACACAAATTCATACTCTGCTTCTGTTTCTTGATATTGCGGTAATCTCTCCTTATCTTTCATTGAGTCTTTCATTGTTTGCTCTAGTCAGATTAAAGCAGGATGCTCATTTCCTTGTGAATGGGGGTGTTTTCTGCTCTCACTATTTGTTGTTTTTGTCATCATTTCTCCACCTTCCATCTTTTCTCCACCTTGCATCTCTTCTGCATCATGCTTCTTTTCTGTACTATGCACCTTTTCTGCCCTTTGAACATTCTCTGCAACTTGTGTCTTTTCTGCACCTTTCATATTTTCGGCTCCATACATATTTTCTGCACCTGGCATCTTTTTGGCTCCATACATCTCTTCGGTTTCATGCATCTTTTCTGCACCTTGCATCGTTTTTACATCTACCATCTTTTCTGCAACTTGTGTCTTTTCTGCACCTTTCATATTTTCGGCTCCATACATATTTTCTGCACCTGGCATCTTTTTGGCTCCATACATCTCTTCGGTTTCATGCATCTTTTCTGCACCTTGCATCATTTTTACATCTACCATCTTTTCTGCACCATACATCTTTTCTGCACACTGCACCTTCTCTGCAAGTTTTATCCCCTCTGTACCTTGCAACTTTTCTGAAGGAACATCAAATTTGGAAGTGGTAGACCTCCTTTGCCTTTGTGTTATCTGCTCTGCATTCATATCTTCATTGCTTGAAGTGGGTATCCTTAGTGGCATTGAGGTACCTTTAAAAGGAGATGCTTGGTAACGTTTGGTTATTCTCCCTTTTCTAATTATGCAGTCTTCTCCCATGTCTCTCCTTGTTTTCAGCTCCTTGCGCAATTTCCAGTGGGCCTCTCTCTCTGCTGGGGTACGATCAGGGTCAATAAATATCATGTTATACTCAGAATGACTCCTCAGTTTCCTTGCCTTGGATAAAATGCGTTCTCTTGGTGCATCCACTTCGACAAGCAGCACTCTGGGCCTGGTTTTGTCCTGCATTTTATGTCCAAGCCTTATAGCCTGTCGGACAATAACATTTTCAATCATGAGTGTATTGCTGATAAGATTTTGTACAAATTGTCCATCATCCTTTTGGCGGAGAGCACTATTGCCCCCTGTGCTTTCTGGAACATTATGTAGGATGATGTTGTTTCTTCTACGTTCTCTGTCTCTGTACTCCTCGAGGATTGCACTGTTTCCCAAAGTGACATCTAGGACGGTGTTTGGACTGTTACTGTTTCTTTCACTATAATCATCTCTTACTAGTCTGTCAGAGTGAGGATGGGTTGTTTCCACATTCATCTCATGATCAATATGATCATATGGCAATGCCTGTTCTCTGGGCCTTTGGTGTGATGAAGTCTTGTTGGTAGTCAAAATTGTGAGTTTCGATTTGATATCTTCAGTGTCCGCCTGCAAATATTTCATTCTCATCTCCATATCTGTTACAAGATCCATGAGACTCTTGAGAGTGTGCTCGGATTCCTGTGTTAGGCATTCTTCTTTTCTAGGGTAGGTAGGACATCCTGAATTGGTTTGAAGCTTTGTCTCGATGTTACATGATTTACAGAAAAAGTGGACAGTACTCCACTTACCAATGTCTTTTACTACTTTCGGGTCAAGGGCTGCACATCTTGGGCAGAGCCACTCATTGCACAGTTCACATTCAATAAGCATCTCAGCACGGGTATCTTGGCAGCCGTTGCAAATGAGTCTCAAGTCATCTTCAGTTGAGTTTGTAGTCAGTCCTGTAGAAGTTTTTTCCTCTAATATCTTGCTACTCTTTTTGCCCTTGTCTGTTGCCTTTGAGCTTTCTCCTTTGTCCTGATCTCTGGTATTTTTCTTCTCAGGCTCGAGATTAATTTCACTTTGATCACTTTTATTCTTCAAGGTTGTTGGTTCTTTTATCTTACTTGGCCTGCCTCGTTTTCCCCCTTGACTGAGAGGCCGCATAGATTTCTTACTAGTTGTTTGAGAACTGGCTTGTCCTGGAGTCATAGGAAGATTCCCAGAGAGTCTGACATTGGATTGCTGTTTTAGGGCAGTTCCTTTCTCAACGCTAGATTTACACAGACTGGATGCTGTTGATTGGGGTGTACCAGAGCGTCTCAGCATCATCGGAGTAGAGGTAGAACATGATGCCATAGTTCACGTATACTATTTCTTTTATACAACAATCGGGTTGAGCTGCATGTTAGGCCTATATTATATAGCCATAAATTTATGATCTCACTGAAGGATCATATAAACATCCCGTCCAGGTAAATGGCACATGAAGAGTCTACAGACTACACAACTCAAAGGCTGTTCTTTTCACTACAGCTGTGTTGCTATGTCCTTACTCAATTAAGGTCAATAAAGATCATATAAATGCATCACTTTTGTCAGCAAAATTCATCATTCATTCATAGAACAATAACTTATATGTGTGTACTTCCCTGTACTCTGTCTTCTTCAAGTGCTCCTTTGATAATGCAGTGCTGAGCCCTGATAAAGTCCAGAGTCTGAGTCACATCAAATATTCAAGTGCGTGGGACCACTGTGATCATCATCAGAGATATGTGTACAGCATCCAAAACTTTAGGCTCAAATTTCCTTAAAAGCAGATTCAATTTTCAGCCAAAATAGGCCTGAGAATTTCTGCAGGCTTTATTCCTGTAGTTTAGTCTGCATTTTGGGCCTTGATGCTTCAGATTCTTGCAGATTTAGTTGGATAAGATTGGCAAAGGTACCTGCAAGAGGAAGACTACACCACCCTGCAGAGAGATGTACAGAAACTTGAGGGATGGTCAGAGAAATGGCAGCTCCACTTCAATGCAAAGAAATGCAAGACCCTGCACCTAGGGGCAGGCAATCCACGAAGGGAATATGAGCTAGACGGTGTAAAGATCCCAGAAACCAAAGAAGAAAAGGACCTTGGAGTGGTCATTGACGAGAAGCTCAGATTTCATCAACAATCTGCAATTGCTGCTAGAAAAGCAAATGGAGTACTAGCTCGTATACGTAGATCTTTCACTTGCAAGGACAGATCAACAATTCCACTCCTCTACAAAGGTCTTGTTCGTCCCATATTGGAATATGGCAATGTTATCTGGCACCCTCGCTATGTGAAGGACGAAAAAATTATAGAGAAAGTACAGAAAAGAGCAACAAAAATGGTACCAGAGATAAAACACCAAAGCTACCATGAGAGACTTGTGAGTTTGAAGCTTCCCTCACTTAGCCATCGTCGCCGCCGAGGAGACATGATTCAGGTGTTCAAGTTGATGCAGAACATTGACAGGTTGGACTCTACCCAATTCTTCACACCTGCAATCAATTCAACAACGAGAGGGCATGCATTCAAACTGACCAAACCCAGGTGCAACTCCAAACTCAGGCAAGACTCATTTAGCCACAGGGTCCTCAACGACTGGAACTCCCTCCCTGAGTTGGTGGCATCTGCAACCTCGGTAAACAGCTTTAAAGCCAGACTTGACAAATACTGGAAGAAGAAGGAATATAATTCACCATTCTCCCAGTAGACACTCCAATTATGACATTCCTGATATGACCCAGCAAGCAAGATATAGATGTAAAACGACTATGGTGCAAGACCCGGAAGATGACCTTGAAGTTAGACCTGGAAGCTTGGCAGCTGGAGACGGCTTTCTTCCAGAAGCTTTGGTATTCAAGGTATTCAAGGTATTCTACATGTATATAATACGTAACCCTAACCCTAACCCTAACCCTAAACCTATGATATGTTAAAGGTACTATGTCCCATTTGCAGGCCAAAAAAATGAAAAAGTTAAATTCCAACTGCATTTGAAAGATAATACTAATTTAGAACTTCCCTAAAAAAGGTGGGGCTTGAAAATGTCTTCAAGTGGGAAAATAACGACTATTAGTTGTCAAATCGACTTTAGGGCTATAGAGCCCAAAAGTAATAGTCTCGATTTTCAGACAATTGTACCGAATGGTCATACGTTTTATGCTGCGCAAAGATTCAATCCGTTTAATCTTGGCCATCACAAGAAGTGGGTTATTGATGTAGACAAATGCTCATGTACCCTTTACAACTCTTTTCATGTATGTTATTACCAAAGAAGAAAAAAAGCCAGTCAGTCACTCAATACTAGTGTCTGACAGTGAAGTCTAGCAAGTAAACGGGTTTCCTAGCATAATTTGAATATGAGGACACTGCCAACGTTTAAATTTCACAGATAGGACATACATGGCATATTCATAATTCCTGCAAAGTTCTACAGAATTTGAGGCTGGCTGCAAAAGAGACATAGATCTAGTACCTTTAACTGAAGTTAGAAACCCAAAATAATAAAACACACTAAAGTATAGGATTGCCGGAATGCGTATAGTCGGCTTCCGTCTCTAAAGAGAGAGCCGACCGCATCTTATTTTTTCGTACCACGGCGAGCCCAGATTGAGCTCGCGAGGGAAACCTGCGCATGCGCACTCGCGAAGGAAACCAGCGCATGCGCACGTGGAATCCGGTAGGGCGGTCAATAGGGTGATAGTAATTATACAAATCAATCGTTCATCAACTCATCGTTAGCTCAATCGGTAAGGACACTGTCTTACTATAATCGAATCTTGGAGTTGCCATGAGGGTTCAAATCTCGGTTTATATAGTTTTTTTATCTTTATAAATAGTGAGGCAAAGCAATAAATAATCAAAGTCTAATTGTTTGTGACCTCTTTGCAAGCTTACATAGCTTGTTATGTATGAAAATGAGTTCATACTGGAATCTGGGCTCGCCGTGGTACGAAAAAATAAGACGCGAGCCGACCCTACCCAAATAAGAGGCTTAACGAACGAAAGAGACGGAAAATTCGAATTCGGTCTACCGTACTACGTAACTACTAGAGTCTAGGTCTAGTAATAGACCTAGACTCTAGGTCTACAACACATTCGTAATGTCTAACCTTGTTTCACTAGTCTTCAGTCTGATTATGTTTACAAAGGCAGCATTTCATCGACAGACTTCAATCTAAATCTACTGCAACTGAAGAAAGATCCTAATATTTAGTAAGATCAATCACTGAATCGAAATCGGAAGCTAAGCGAGGTGGCGTGGCAGTAGGCCTACAGGACGTGTGCACGTTTCTGGCAGAAAAATGGCGACTGTGTACGGTTCGGTGGGTCACTGAGCGCGCGAAGGAAATAAAAGGGGAATCCCCGGCTCTTTTCAGAAGATATCTTCTACGCATGCGCGGGTACACAGCTATAAAAGTGTAGACAGCTACAGTTCAGTTCAGTCTTCTGCTAGTCAGGCACGTAGCCACGGGGGGGGGGGGGGGGCACGGGGGGGGGGGCACGGGGGGGGGGGGGGCACGTGCCCCCCCTAAAATTTCCAGGATCGGTTGAAATTTTGTAGACCCCTTTTTTTGACCTCGATCGATTACATGTATGTGCCCCCCAAAATATCGAACTCTGGCTACGTGCCTGCTGCTAGTGTGGTGTAGAACAATGCTGTACATCACAATTATCATAATATTATAATTATTATTGTTGATCTGGTATATATGACAGAAAGTCTCTTTCATCAGAGCACTTCATCTGCACCGTCTCATAGGCTAGCTTTCCTTTTGTCTCCCTTTTTTTTTACACAATTAGCTATAGATTGAAATTGGTCATTAGTAAGACAGTTTTCAGTGTCTCCAATAATGATTGTTGTCATGTCAGTGGCGGATCCAGGGGGCGATTCGGCCATGCACTCCTTTTTGGCGGCCTGAAAAGGAGGAGAGAGCGACGGAAGAGAAGGTTAAGAGGAGACTTGAAGAGATGAAAATGAAAGAGAGGTATAGAGAGAGTGCATGTGAGAGAGACACAGAGACAGATATAAGAGAGAGAGAGAGAGAGAGAGAGAGAGAGAGGGAGAGAGAGAGAGAGAGAGAAATTAAATTTTAAACACAAAAACCATACCCGGTATGTAACGGTTCGGCAACGTATTGGATGGGATGGATACCCCACCCCGGGACCCCACCCCACCGCAAGCTATCGTCATGCATAATGTATAAATCACTGGCGGATCGAGGGATGGCACCAAATAGGCCGCGGCCCCATTTTTGCATCGCGGCCTAATTTTAAAAGGAATTAAAAAAGAAAAAAAAGTGAGAGAGAGAGAGCAAGAAATGCAAACTATCAAACCTAAATTACACATACAGATTTCCGTTGAGTTTGCTCGACATGGGCCTACGAAGATTTCGGAGGAAAATAGAACAGTTACAGTACGAAAAACACTGTTGATCTATTTATACAAAATAGCTTTTAGGAGAGAAAGAGATATGATTTCTAAACTGAAATGATACGGCTATGTTAATTTCAAGGAAAAAATAACGATTTCTATCACTCGTGACGGACATCTAATAAAGGTTCTAAAGATCATTTGTTAAAAGCTGAATAACTTTGGGAAGGCTTTGCCCTGGCAGGGGCTCAAAGGCGGGCCCCTGGACCCCAAAACAACCTTTTGTTCTATAAAATTGTTGTTATGAGAGAGTGTGTGTTTCTATCTCTCAAGACAACTATCTTGAAGGTTCTAACTAGCTCAAACTTGAGAGCGTCCGGGGGTCCGCCCCTGGACCCCCGGCTTTGCAATTGCAAACCGACGAAGCCCTAGAACAGGTTTGTGGACCCTGTAATATGTGATCTTATGCATTGACTCAATGCTACATGCTATACACAGATACACACAGTTAATGTACACTGTGGTGTCCCAGGACCAAAATCCAATTGAAACCAGTTGAAATCTCCAACTGGTTTCAATTGGTTTCAACTGGTTTCAATTGGTTTCAATTGGTTTCAATTGGAATAGAAAATTTCCAGTTGAAACCAATTGCCGAATTGGAAAATATTGTTATGGGTACTCATTTCCAGTTCAAACCAATAAGAAGTGCAACTGGAACCAGTGAGATAATTTTTCCAGTTACTCAATTGGTTCCAGTTAGAGAAATTTCCAGTTACCCAACTGCATGGTTCCAGTTAGCATTCATTTCCAGTTAGAAGTCATTTCCAGTTACCCAACTGGTTCCAGTTAGAATTCATTTCCAGTTACCCAATTGGTTCCAGTTAGAAGTCATTTCCAGTTACCCAACTGGTTCCAGTTAGCATTCATTTCCAGTTGGAAGTCATTTCCAGTTACCCAACTGGTTCCAGTTAGAATTCATTTCCAGTTACCCAACTGCATGGTTCCAGTTAGAATTCATTTCCAGTTACGTACCAACTGGTTCCAGTTAGCATTCATTTCCAATTAGAAGTCATTTCCAGTTACCCAACTGGTTCCAGTTAGAAGTCATTTCCAGTTACCCAACTGGTTCCAGTTAGAATATATTTCCAGTTACCCAACAGGTTCCAGTTAGAAGTCATTTCCAGTTACCCAATTGGTTCCAGTTAGAAGTCATTTCCAGTTACCAACTGGTTCCAGTTAGCATTCATTTCCAGTTAGAAGTCATTTCCAGTTACCCAACTGGTTCCAGTTAGCATTCATTTCCAGTTAGAAGTAATTTCCAGTAGGCAGTTACCCAACTGGTTCCAGTTAGAATTCATTTCCAGTTACCCAATTGGTTCCAATTGGAAATATTTCCAGTTACCCAACTGGATCCAATTGAAACCAGTTAATTTGCATATTATCTGCTTGTGTGCAGATCAATGTTTTATGTAATTTATTTTGATTTACAATGTATTTATTAATTAATTTTCATTTGCAAGTAATGCATTTGTTTTAGATAAATATAAAGATTAATTAGCAATGATAAGCATGTTCATTAGTAACATATTTTTGCAATTACACAGATTAAAAGTTGATTGGTAAAACACTAACCATGTACAAAATACATCAAATACAAACATATATAATGGCAATGCCTTACTTGTTAAGTATATTATATAGTCTGCATATTATAATGCCCTTTACATTGTACTTAATGTAGACACATATAACAATGCTTCTGTGTTGACATGAGCGATAATTAGTGCAAGAGCTAATTAACTTATAACTAATTAAGTTTATGCCAACTGTAAGTTTCAATTGGATCCAATTGAAACCAATTGAAACCAATTGAAACCAGTTGAAACCCATTGAAACCAGTTGAAGCCAACTGGTTTCAATAGGGAAATTGGAACAACTGGTTCCAGTTGAAACCAATTAGGCAACTGGAACCAGTTGGCAATTGGTTTCAACTGGTTTCAATTGGAACCAGTTGGCAATTGGTTTCAACTGGTTTCAATTGGATCCAGTTGGCAACTGGTTTCAATTGGAACCAGTTGTTCCAATTTCCCTATTGAAACCAGTTGGCAACTGGTTTCAATTGGTTTTGCTCCAATTGGTTTCAACTGGATTTTGGTCCTGGGTGGGCTCTTCTATACACAATATAACCAGTCATGCTGGATTGCAACCTAACTCTGATGTTTCTCTATGTGTCTTCATTTGAGTACTAACCATACAGCTAAACAACCCCACATTATATGGTGGCAGCGATATAGAACCTACTGGACAATATTTGTGAACTTTGCATCATTTTGGAGAGATTTTGGAGGCCATCTTATTGACACACTGTCATTGAATCTACAGGTGCTCCTTGCTACAGTCCCATATGATGATTTTACTGTAAGTAAAATGTGCATTGACATTTGCATTACTATTGGAGTTTGAGTAGCTATGAATGAATCATTTACACCCCGCATGAATTGGGAAGACCCCGACAGAGCCAATGCTGTTAAGATTTTTCATCAGCAGTGTGACTTATACTTCTCGGTCAAGAATGTTGCGATTGGAAAGCAAGTGGATCATGTTCTTTTGTTCACTGGTGCCACGGGTATCAAGCTTTACAACTCGTGGGGTCTGGAAGGTGATGATAAGAAGAATCCAACTGTTGTTTGGGAGAAGTTCGAGACACAACTGAGGCCAAGGGCAAATTTCCGTGTAGCTAGGCTATACCTTCAGAAATATGTGCAGAAGGAGAGGGAAAGTGCAGATGATTATATCTCGCGCCTGAAGCTGCAGGCATATGACTGAATTTCGTGATGACACTGAGCTCCAAGAACGCATTATTGGTCTTCCTGTACGGGAAAAGTTTCATATTTGAGACAGACCACAAGCCCCTGAGATGATCCAGCATAAGCACCTGGCAGCAGCTCCACCTAGACTCCAGCGTATGCTCCTTCGTCTACAGCCATACAAGCTGACAATTGTCTACAAGCCTGGTAAGGATGTACCAGTAGCTGACTGCCTATCCAGACGTCCTCTTGGTCCTCCAGAACACATCCACCTTGACCTGCAAATCAACTTTGTACAGTTTGCTCCAGACCGTTTAAGTCAGTTGAAGGAGGAAACTGCCAAGAATGCAGAGTTTGCAGCACTACAGAAGGTGATTGTAAAAGGGTGGCCAGAGAAGAGACGTGAGGTACCACGGCAGCTGCAGAGATACTGGGCCTTTCGAGATCAACTTGCAGTTGAGGATGGACTGATCCTGAATGGTGAACGAATCCTTATTCCACACTTCATGAGGGAGTACATACTGAGCAAGCTTCACGAAGGTCATCAAGGTATCGAGAAGACACGACTTCGGGCTAAGGCTTCTGTGTACTGGGAATCAATCAATGACGATATCGAGGTCCTGGTGAAAGGCTGCTCAGTCTGCCAAGAGTACAAGCCCTCGCAGCCCCATGAGACTCTTCTCCAGCACGAGATACCTACACGTTCCTGGCAAGTCTTAGGTACAGACTTATTTCACTTTGAAGGGAACAATTATCTCATCATTGCAGATTACTTCTCAAAGTTCCCTTTCATCCGGAAAATGCCTCAAGAGTGTACCAGTGCTGCAGTAGTCAATGCGACCCGTCAGGTGTTCGCAGAACAAGGAGTTCCAGAAAGAATCGTTAGCGACAACGGAAGACATTTTGACTCCTCAACATACAGAGACTTTGCTACACAGTGGGGATTCAGTCATGTTACATCCTCTCCCCACTACCCCAGGTCAAATGGCTTCATTGAGCGAATGATTCAAACTGTCAAGAATACGCTCAAGAAAGCTAAAGCGAGTGGTATCGACCCCAACATGGCTCTACTATATATCCGTGCCACTCCCATTGACAGCCGCATACCAAGCCCAGCTGAGCTTCTTTACGGGAGGAAGATGAAGGACAACTTACCAACTCGAATCCGCAACAACTCCCCTGGTCGTGATGATGTTAACCATCGCATGCAGCTTCGACAGCAGAACCAGAAGTATCATCACGACAAAT